>CM040125.1:275196376-275357189 GCA_022559845.1 Amorphophallus konjac | reverse complement strand
GCGAGCAGGCTGTACAAGTCAAAGGATAGCTGGATAGTAGGCTGCATGAGCCGACATCGGGGCAGCGGGCCTGGTAGGCCAAAGAGTAGCAGGAGAGGAGGCTACAAAAGCCAATAACGGGGGAGCAGGCCGGGTAGGGCGAAGGATAGCAAGGAAGCAGGCCGAGTGGGCCAAAGGGCAGCGGGAAAGTAGGCCAAAAAGGCCAAAGAGTAGCGAAAAAGTAGGCTACAAGAGCCAACGATAGGGAAGCAGGCCGAATAGGCCAAGGGGCAACGCGAAAGCAAGCTGGGTAAGCCATCATCTAAAAAGTGGGCTATGAAAGCTAAAAGATAGTGGGAAAGCAGGCTATAAGAACCAACAACGGGGAAGCAGGCTGGGTAAGCCATCATTTGGGAAGCGAGCTATGAAAGTTAAAAGATAGTGGGAAAGCAGGCTATACGAGCCAACATCGGGGAAGTAGGCTGAAAGGCCAAAGGGTAATAGGAAAGCCGGCTACATGAACCAATATCAGGGAAGCAGGCTATAAAAGCCAAAGGGTAGCAAGAGAGCAGGTTATATAAGCCAACATCGGGGAAGCAGGCTATGAATGTAGAAACCCGATAAATAAAGATGAGAAATAAATTTTTTTAATTTTATTCTATAATTAAAATTTTCTTGAAATAATTAAATTACATTTTTACTATATGTAATAAACTAGATAAATACATTTACTTGAATTTACTTAAGGTAAATTAAAAAATAAATGCTTTAACCCTTAGATTAATCATAGGAAGCACAATAAAAGTTCATATAATGGACTATGATTACAATTGGCCAATTGGATAATCCATAATGGGTTGGATTAATGGATTAAAAGATTTATTAAAGGATAATTAATTAGACCAAAATTCGTAACTCATGTTTAATATACCATTTAAAGGATTATAATAACCCCATTTCTAGAAGATTGACTCAAGAATCAACATTTACCTAACATACAACTTTAGACCAGTCGTTTTTACATTGTTTTCACACCAAAGATGGACTAGATTAAGAAGAAAAATGGAATTTTTCTTCTAAATTCGGACTTAATGGGTTAGGTAAAATTAGGTGAGGAATCTTGACAAAATTGGCCAAGTTTTGGTTATAAATAGAATCCCAATCAACCCACAAACCATCCCTGGAGGCTTAAGCTATGCTGGGGTGCAGATTGAAGGAGATTTGAAGGAAGATTTGGGAGAAATCAAGGGTTTCATCTTATTTGGGGATTTTTCTTACCTCTTCCTTAGATCCGTAAAAAGGTAGGTATCTCTCAGGCTAAATTCTAATTAAAGCATTCTAGATTGTTCGTTTTTCAATGCTCTTTCCATTTATACCTTATTCATTAAATTTCGTTGAGAAATGAGTGGATTATAGCCATTTTTGTGAAGAAAAATCAGAAGTAGCAAAAAAAGTGTCAACTCCTTGAGTCGACACTCGGGATCGAGTTTTCTACTTGAAATCGAAAACTTAGTGAAAAGTGTCGACCTCCCAGGTCGACACTTTTTCACGGGTGTTCTGTTTTAAGAATAAAACCGCATACAGTGTATAAGTGTCGACCCAATGGGTCGACACTTTTCCTGTCATATGAAAAAAAAATATATATATACACTCATATGAAAAACCAACCAACCAATCACACCACACCACACCGGCGCGACGCGGCACAAATGAATAAATAAATACATAAATATACTAAGATTTTCGTATCCATTCAATTCAACTCACAACTCGAGCCCACATCCTATGCCCCTTGGGTCCTGACCCAAGGGTGAGCTTTCCAACATATAAAGGCATGAAAGTTTTCAAAACTTTCAATGTGGGACTAAAGATTAGTCACTATACAATAGAAATTATAACATTTGAAAATCTACATTAATTGTAAGCATTTAGTCACCAAAAGTAAGGAAAGACAATATTAACATATTTTAATTCTTACAGCATGTTAACAATTATTTTTTTTGTAGGATAAAATTATTTTTTACATGTAAAAATCTATTTTTAACCATATTAGTAAATTAATGCATGAAAGATATTTCCAGCATGTTAAAAATGACTTCCAACATGATAAAATTAGTTTATACATACTGAGATATAAAAACTATTTTCAGCATGTTAAAATCTATTTAAACTATTTTTTTGTGCATGCTAAACCTAAATTTTTTATTAAATAATTAGTAAATTGATGCATGAAAATTACTTCCAGCATGATAAAATTTCTTCCAACATGATAAAAATTATTTCTTACATGTTAGAATTATTTTTAGTATGTTAGAATTATTTTCAGTATATTAAACCTATTTTTCAGCATGATAATTCTATTTTCATATCAAATAATTAGTAAATAAATATAGAAAAATGATTTTCAGCTTGATAAAATTTAGGTTGTTATCAGAGAATTTCTGTAATCAGCATGGTAAACTTATCTTTATCATCTTATCAGTAAATTAATGTGTGAGAATTATCTTAGCATGTTAAGTATTAATTTTAGCATGTTAAAAATTAATTTTCAGCATGTTAAAAATTAAATCCAGTATTAAAATTTTCTTTTTATCATCTTATCAGTAAAGTAATATATGAAAATCATTTTCAGCATGTTAAAATTATTTTCAACAAATTAAGATTATTTTCGGCACAATTTTTTTTTTAATAATAAATCACCGTTTTGGCTAAACTAATGCATCTCTAATGTACAAAAACTTCCTGAAAATATGTTTAAATATTTTTAAACAAAATGCACATAAGATTAAACCATAGAATTAAATTAATTCTATTAAACTCTAATTATTTGAATTTTCTTCCTAGTTACCGTTCTTTCTTGAATTCCATGACTTAATGTCGTTAAACATGATGCCTTAAAATTTATTATTCACTTCTCTTGCTACTTCTGAGATTTTTTCCAGATCTGTACTTTTTACAAATAAGCTTATTCTTGAAATTCATTGGCCATAGTGTTAATTAGATGTCTAAACATACTTGGGATCTTATGATCCACCGACCCAATGCTTGGCATTAATGGGGCCCGGTCTGGGCCTGGGAGGAGCGCCCGAAAGTACTTGTGCTCATGGGGGTTGATTGACTACGGTGTGACATTGCACCGAAGTGCATGACTTGCTAGATTAATTATGACATTCCACACTTCATTATTGTACTTGTTTACTTGTTACTTGAAATTACATGATATATTTGACTTGCATGAAATAGCCAAATTCTTTCATGATATTCTTTACATGTTCAATGTTCAATATTTGAATTATCTTGGAACCTTGTTATCATGTTATTACTTGAAATTCCGTATACAATTCCCTACTTGCTATTCATGATCTTAAACACTTTCTGATTTACTTGAAAAATGTCCAAAATGATAAATACTTAAATATTGCCTGATTATAGAGATATAAAATCCTACTAAGCTTTTTGCTCACCCTACGTTTTGGTAAATTATTGCAGAAAATGAAATTGAACAAGGGAATGGACAAGAGTGAAGGAGTGTTTTTCTTTTCCCTAGGATTTATGTCGATCATTAGTGTTTTTACAAGAATGATGTACTTTGGGATTGGAAGTTGTAATTTACCTTTATGATTTAGGAATTAGTGATGTAAACTTCATTTTGATGGAATAAAAGTATCATTTTTCCTATTCATTTCTATCTTTAGAAATAAAATTGTACATGCTCTGATCGACATGCTTGTTTACGACTCGCTCACGCCCTCGATATTCCGCGTCGGGGCGTGACAATCTTTATGGTATTAGAGCCTAGGTTACATAAAACCTAGGATTTCTTAAACATAGTTTTTCCCTTAATATAGGTATAGATCAATACCTAGAAATTGGTTAGGAACTTAAACTTGCCTGGTAAGTTTGGGTAGAACCATGGGTTAAGTTTTAAAGGAAAAGAATTAATCAAGAAATGAATACCAAAATAAAACATCAAATCTTGTATTTATGGTTGCAGGTTAATTCTCGAAAATGGCCACCGAGAGAGCTCAATGGCGCGAGATGCATCGCACCGTTCAAGATTTTACCCAAGCCCTCCAACAGGTTGCTCAGGGAGGAGCAAACCGAGGGGCCGGAGACCTGCATAGAAATTTCCGGAGCATGAACCCTTCTAAGTTCACCGGATCTACGGACCCGGATGAAGCCGAACATTGGATTAAGAAAATTGAGAGGATTTTCCAAGTCATGCAATGTGCCGACGAGGAAAAGGTCCTAGCTACTCGCTACTTTCCAACTAGAAAGGGATGCCCGTGCCTGGTGGGAATCGGTCGAAGCTACATTACCGTACGACCAAGTATTATGGGAAGAGTTCGTGGAACACTTCAATAGTAAATATTTTTCCGATCGAGTGCAAGCTAGGAAGGCCACCGAATTTGCCACCTTAAAACAAAGGGGTTTATCCGACCAAGTACTTCACCTTGGGGAGTCCCGGTCCTCTTTGTTAAAAAGAAGGATGGTTCGATAAGATTATGTGTTGATTATCGTTAATTGAATCAACTCACCATCAAGAACAAATATCCTTTGCCAAGGATTGATGAATTATTCGACTAGATTTCTGGAGCTCAATATTTCTCAAAGATTGATCTTCGATCTGGTTATCATCAATTAAAGATCAAGGAAAGTGATATTCACAAGACTGCATTTCGGAGTCGGTATGGACATTACGAGTTCACTGTTATGCCTTTTGGCTTAACAAATGCACCTGCCACATTTATGTAATTAATGAACAGCATATTCAGGCCATACCTTGATCAATTTGTAGTTGTCTTCATTGATGACATTTTGATCTACTCCAAGTCAAGGGGAGAACATGAAGAACATCTCAAGAAGGCCCTTCAATTTTTCAGAGATCACAAGCTTTATGCAAAATTAAGCAAGTGTGATTTCTGGTTAGAGGAAGTCTCTTTTCTCGGTCACATACTTTCCCGGAACGGTATTGCCGTCGATCCTTCAAAGGTCGAGGCCGTAAAGAACTAAGAAAGACCTACTAGTGTGATAGAAATCCGAAGCTTCTTGGGATTGGCTGGATATTATCGAAGGTTTAGCAAGGACTTCTCCAAGATCGCGGTACCTTTAACAAGATTAACAAGGAAGGAGAATCCTTTTATATGGTCCGAGGAATGCGAGAAGAGTTTTCAAACTTTAAAGGATTATCAGACGACTGCCCTTACTCTCACATTACCTACAGAAGAAGGAGGATTCGAAGTATATGCTGATGGATCTGGAATTGGCCTAGGTTGCGTATTAATGCACCATGGTAAGGTTATAGCCTATTCTTCAAGGCAATTAAAGAAACACGAGGAAAATTACCCCGTGCATGACCTAGAGCTGGCAGCTATGGTCTTTGCTTTGAAGATCTGGCGACATTATCTCTATGGCGAAGTCTTTACGGTGTATTCTGATCACAAGAGTCTTAAATATTTGTTCTCTCAAAAGGAGATCAATATGAGACAAAGATGGTGGTTGGAATATTTAAAGGATTTTGATTTCTCTATACAATACCACCCTGGAAAAGGCAATGTCGTAGCTGATGCACTTAGTCGGAAACCAATGGCCTTATTATCAAGCATGATGGTTAAAGAATGGCATCTACTTGAACAAATGGCAAGTCTAGACCTCAATATGGAGGAGAAGGAAGGTGGAGTCTTTATTGCTAATATTCGACTCCAACCCGAGTTACTCTCGGAAATTAAGGAACGGCAAGGTGATGATCTGTTGATCGTGGAAATTAAAGAGAAATTAGATCAACGACTGGATTTTCTTCTAGCTGATGATGGAAGAGTATTATTCAAAGTAAGAACATATGTACTGGACTGTTCTATCCTCAAGGGTAAAATCTTGGAGGAAGCACATCGGTCAAGGTACACTATACACCTCGGTGCTACAAAAATGTACCAAGACCTCAAGAGAACTTTCTGGTGGCCTAACATGAAAAGAGAGGTAGCCGAGTTCGTAAGCCGATGTCTGGTCTGTCAACAAGTTAAGGCCGAACACATCTGTAGCGACCCGGATTCTGGATACCCGGTGTACCCGGTAGGACTACTGAATACACGTGATATCGCTTGGAACCCGCGAGGCCTCCCAAGAGCAGGAAAGCTCCGAAAGGAAAAAGGCATGTGTAGAGTACATTGAAGCCACAGAGATATAACAGAAGCAATTAAATTTCATTAGATCGGTTTGCTAAAGTAGCATAAATAAAATTACTTTTTAATTAACAGTTTCAATTTAACAATTATCCATCAGAGTCAAGTCCAACGCTAAAGACAGCAAGTCTAGCACAGTACAGTCGACAGAAAAGAAAGACGTACCGAGAAGTCGGGGGAGACCCGACGCAGGTACCAGCTGGCCATAACCGCACGCTACGAGCACGCACACTAGGAACCACGCGGAAGCAGAACGAACAACGTCACCCCACCTGAAAAGCAGGGGTTAGCCTCGTGTCATTGGCTCAGTAGGGGTCACGCGGATCCCCACTGAAAAACTCGTAGTAACACGAAACACAAAACAACAGGTGGAACAGCAGGTGTAGCAAAGCGGGAAAACTACACTACAAAGCTATAAAGCTACTCTAGAAGCCGTAGAGAATAGACGGGGAGTAAGAGTAGGGAACAAGCAAGGAAGGGGTAGAACCCGCGCCAGACAAGCGGCGGCTGAACTAACCTCGGCACCCCAAACTACTCCAAGTAGTGACAGAATGGCGACTCTGATCTAAGAAAGTCAGAAGTCACTGATCTGCCGACCCAACACCAGGTCTAAGACAAAGACCTGCAAGAACAGACAAAAGATGTAGAAAAGACCCACACAGACGACCGACAGACTCGACAACACACACGTTCAGAACATAGTGCACACTGCCCCACGCACGACCAGAACATCATGCATGTGACAGGACACAGACCTCGGGTGCAGCCACGGAAAGGCCAACCCGGAAAGGTCACGACCCGCAAGAAACGCGAAGAGCAGTGGAGAGCCACGCGTCACAGACGGACGCACCTCCCCACCAGAGCAACGGCCAGCTGCGTCCACAGACGTCTTATGCTGCGCCACAGGTGTCTCGCCTATAATACCGCCGAAGCCCCGGTAGAGTCGCAGACACCCGCACAGAACCAAACAGCATCAAGTAACCAGTCAGGGTCACGCCCATCGACGCATGTCCTCAGCCCCTGACCACGTGTGCACACATTGGCTCTAGCCTAAGCCAGGTACTCCAGCTAGTTTTCTCCCTCGGTAGGACGCTACCGTTGGCTGGGAGCCCACGGAACTTGCTTACAAACCGTGCCTCGGGAGCATCCCTCCGCCATCACCAGGCGGGTCGGCACTCAAAGGCCTAGGGTAAAAACAATCGGAGGCGTACAAAACACAAAACTCCGAAACACAAGTGCTAGAGTACTGACAGGCAGACAAGCTGTCACACGTACTGCGAAGCACCACTGACAGTACGGCAACTGCCAACAGACTCAGGACTAGACAACTAGACATACCATGTAACGATCCTGAGTCGAACGATTCAAGGGCAAGATCGTCACAGACAGAGGGACAAGTCGCCAATCGGTATAATCCTAAGCCACGAGAAACAACGCTCCGCAGAAAACAACTCACGGAGACCTGAGGGGACACCGGAGACCCTTAGCACACCTAGACACACGGACCGAGGTAAGGCAACACCTCGAGGCATCCAGAACCAGTGTCTCAGACTGGACAGAACCGCCAAGACACCCACACAAGGTCACCTATCAACCACAGGGTCACCCCGGGTTGACCGAAACCAGACAAAGACGCACACAAGAGTAGGATAGAGAATCCTACCCCAAGCAAGAAGACTCCTGGCCACCTTACAACGTAGTATTAGCCCTCATAGGACATCAGGAGACATCCACGGGACAGCGGGTAGACCACAAGGACAAGCCAAGACAAGCAGAAACCAAAACGATGGAAATCGGAGTAGAAGGACTGTAACGCACCACCCCTAGACCGTTACGCGAACGTGACGGTCTGGTGCTGGCCGTTACATTCCAACCGTGACGGTCTAAAGCAGACGCGTCACAACCACGTGACAGTCACAAGGGGAGCCGTCACACATACCGCCCTAACCAATATCTAAAACGCACAAGGCATGTAACGGCCTACACCAGGCGCGTTATGCCGCTCTGACGCGCCCGACCCGGGCTGTTAAGGCCAACAAACCTCAACTCAAAATGACACCTGAGCCACGTAACGCGCTAGACCAGGCGCGTTACACAGCCTAATGCCGCAAGGCAGACGCGTCAGGGCCAACAGGCTCAAGTCAAAAAAACCACTGGCCAACAGGCACGTAACGGTCCATCACGGACGCGTTACAGACACCTATCGCATGGGGGCGTGGCCCATTAGAGCCAACGGCACAACCACCCAAATCAGCCAGAACAGCACGTAACAGCCTGGGGCAGGCGCGTTACAATGCTGTAACGCACGGGGACACCACCGTTACACTAACCGACTCAACGGATCAAAGCTGGTCAAACGGAACGTAACGGCCTAGCTCGAGCGCGTTACACACACCTAACGCACTAGGACAGGCGCGTCAGGGGAACCGACTTAACCAAACCACTAAACGACAAAATAGGCGTAACGCATCGCACCAGACGCGTCAGGAGGCTGTGACGCGCCACCCCTGGGCCGTCACACTCCCAAAATCACTAAAAGAATAAAAACACCCAGATGCTGTGACGGTCTGTCGTGGGGCCGTCATGGACTGTGACGGTCCCTGGAACAACCGCCACATCAATCACGGCGAGAAAATAGAGGGTTGGCCAAATCGGCCCGTTCCACGCCCCATTCACGCCGAAGCGCAGGGGAAACAACCCTCGACGATGAAAAACTAAATTAGAAGGCTAAAAAGCCCACATGCAAGCACAAAAACGTAAGATCGGGGCGATTTCAACAAATCGACCCTAAAAGAGTCACCGAGGTTCCCGGACTCCTACCGGCCTCGAATGACCACTGATCAACACGAAACTAGCATGGATGGGATCCAAACATCCCAACGGTCAGTTAGACACTAACCGAGCTACAAATGGTTGCCATTTTTCGGCGAACCCTGAAAACCCCAAAAACTACGATTTTCACAAAACCGGCCCGATCTTCCCCGATCGAGCACCAAATCATGCACGGAAACAGAGGAAACGTACAAAACAAGGTGACGGTCCATCTCCCTACCTCCACCGAAGAAACCGTGCCCCGAAGGGACTAAACCACGCCGAAAACTACGCCGCGAGCTCAAACACCGACTTTGAATCCACCATTCGGGATCGCACCAGAACCACTCCATCCTCGCCCTATCGCGCACCCAGTTAGCTCCACAGCATCCCCAACACTCGCTCCTAGGTCCTCCGTCTGCAGCCGGAGCCGAGGAAGCTCGAGAGGAGTGAAAACAGGAGAGAGAGACGGTGGCGGCGAAATGAGAAGGGAGGAGAGAGGAAAGAGGAAAGAAAAGAAATAGGAAAAGAAATTAGGAATCTTCCTAATTTCTGAAAAATCTGATTTCTGGCCCTATCTCCGAAAAATACGCAAAAATAGTCGAAACGATTAGCTCGAAGAGTACATCGTCGCTGCAGCATCCACGAGTCGAGGAACTGACAAGTAAACTCACCGTAGGGTTCCGTAACTAGTACGAGAGAAAACCCACACGGATCGTAAAACTCAACTCGGAAGCCACAAAAGCGAACCGAAACTCATCGAAACAGATCCGAAAGATCCAATAAAGATCTAACAAAGATCTAGGGCATTACATCCTCCCCTCCTTTAAGAAATTTCATCCTCGAAATTAAGGACTAACAAAGGAGAAGCAGGGAAGAACAACCCAACAACACAAACACGAAAATGACACAAATCTTGAAAAATGCAGTTCAGAGGAACATTGTCAGATCATAATTACAGGTACACACACAAGCTTCAAGGACAGCAAGTCCACAGCACGAGCATAGTATCCCCGTAAACACACATCTGACACCTCCGAAACAAGGCAACATCGCTCACGTCTCACAGGGAAAGAGACACGACTACCACAACCACAAACAACCGATACCGAAAAACACAACGACAGCACGGCAAGCGGCAGCTTACACAAGGAGACACAGTCCTCACAGTTGACAGCTCGACCACATCATCGGCTCTAGTGCCAAAGGCAACAAGAAACACTTGGCACATAGGACGCCAACGACAACACTGGACCATAGGCACAACCAAGTCAGTCCTCACTCAGATATTACATCTGATCGAGTCGCAAGCTAACTCTAGGGAAGAAGAGTACAGCAATCTAACCGACAAGACTTGGTCCACACAGAGACACAAAATCATAGAGAAACAACATTCACAGAAACAACACAGCGGCATCACCTGCAGGATTCCGGCTCCGCACAACACACAGGGCCACGGAACACTACCACAAGCAGGGTCACAACAAGGCGCAAGAACAGCTGAGCACACGACCACAAGGGATGGGTCACGCATCAGACTGCTCACCAAGGAAAGACCCACGACAACGAGAAACGACAACAACCTCGGGGAACGTAACTCAAGGACTACTAACACGCCTCGAGAGCACAACACCCAAGAGAAGAAAATGCAGAGTAGAGGGTACTCAATCAGCAGGAATGCCGACAAATTCCCCAATACTCACAAATGCCAATGCCAACAGCAGAAAATCACCAGCAACAGCACGGCAACAACAACGTCAAGGCATAAGAAGCCAAGACGAAGTCACATCGAGAAAGAACAAATCTCTCGACCAGTGGGTGAATAGCCCACACGCTTCAGCTGCACTCTCAACAACGCACACAGGCATCAAAACAACCTCGGTAGTCGCATCTTAGTACACACCAGACGTCTTCGCAATCTATGAAGATCGCAAATAACACGCCACAATTATCGATCCAGTGAACAACCGATCACCAGGAGCCCAAGTGCAACAGAGAAGAGTACCAGCTTCAGCACAAAGCATAAGGAAAAGCGTGAATCTCAGCTTACCTTCACGTCCTGAAACGATAAATGAGCCTTCACAATACATCGGCCGCTGGACACGGCACGACAAATACGGTACACTACAGCTCTTAACACCCTTATGGATGTTATGTTAGATGGACGCAGTCTATCTCCACGAAGTGTGGATCTAGAGGGGGGTGAATAGATCTACTGCCTAATTAAAAACCAATAAGAGGTTCTAATGCGGAATATAGGCAAATCTATTAAAACACTAACTCGAGTGTATAAACTAAGCAGAACCACAAGCAATCTGTGAAAATAATCAAAAGAATCAGTCACGCACACAGTTCATGGACAATCACACAAACACAAGGCACCCAAGATTTTTAGGTGGTTCGGTCAAAGACCTACGTCCACCCCACACTCAACCGAGTATGGCTTACTGCTGCGCAATACAGCTTGCGTTTGCTGGGCACTACAGCTTGGCCTACAAATCGCTGAGCAACACAGCTTGCTGTCCAAGACAAGTCTCGCCTGCTGAGGATTACAACTTCACCTGTCCAGTGGAATCCTCCACTGCAATTGTTGGGGTTTACAGCTTACCCGACCAGAGGCAACACCTCTGCTAACAGCTGACTCACAGCTTGAAGAAACAAGAGTTCGAAAAGTAAAGACAGAAGCAAATAAAAATAGAAAACCCAAATGGGAATGTAGCTCGAATGAGCAAAGCTCAACTCTGGTATCTGAACCAAGAGTCTGAGTTACAACCTCTCGATCAAACTCTCTCAATCTCACTCTCTCAACTCATCTCTTTTTTCTTCTATTCTCTCTTTTTCTTCTTCTCTATTTTTCTTCTCTCTGTGGATCGGTGGCTCTCTGCTGCTTCAGACTTCTACTCTCACTATATAGACTTGCCACTTCTTCGATCGATCAGCCTTCATCTGAAGACGAAGACACTCTTTTATATCAGCAGCAGGTTGGATAAAGGCGCGTGGCTTCCACATTTCTCGTACAGAGAATTCGCCAGATCCGAGGTAATTTCATCCACATGGCAGCATCCTTGATGGGCTGCTTCCATGTGTCACCATCACAGCACCTCGTCCTCCTTGGATCACGAGCCAGGTCATCAATCCCAGCAAAGAATCCCTGTCAGACAGTCGAAATAAAAATCATCAGTTTAAGTGTTAAACCCTGTACAGACTTTGCAAGATGCAATGCATTGTATAGACTTCACTGTATGAACTTTGTGAGCTCGAATGCAATGTACAGACTGTGCAGAACATTCAGTAGCCAACGTATAGACTTAGGCAATGTAACAACTTGGACAGACAACTGACGATGTATGGACTTCAACTCAAAGATGCACAATGTACAGACTTGAATTCATATGAGGCATAATGTGCAGACTTGAATTCATATGATGCATAATGTGCAGACTTGAATTCATATGATGCATAATGTGCAGACTTGAATGCTGTGCAATGTACAGACTTCATGTTATGCATTAGACTCTAAGGAAGACAGACTATGTATAGACTTAGGCAGCCTTCAGCTTGATGTACAGACTTCAAGAACGATGGTAAATCTATCAGTGTGTAGACTTCGAGTGTGACGTCGGTAAAGCTACCGATGTATAGACTTGCAAGATCACTGATGGATGTACAGACTTCACCTTGAGCAATTTACAGTGCAGTGTATGGACTTGAAGAACAATGCATGACGTTGTACAGACTTCACTGATGCATGCTACAGTCCAATGTATGGACTTAGCTTCGTGCATGCTACAGTCCAATGTATGGACTTTGAATGTTGATGCATGAACAGTCCGTTGTACATACTTCCAATGTATAGACTTCCAGTGAGACGGACGATGTAGACACTTAGCCAATGCAATGCAATGTATGGACTTCAACTAAGACGGACGATGTACACACTTACCCAATGCAATGCAATGTATGGACTTCAACTAAGACGAGCGATGTACACACTTAGCCAATGCAGTGCAATGTATGGACTTCAAACAAGACGGACGGTGTACACACTTAGCCAATGCAATGCAATGTATGGACTTCAACTAAGATGGACGATGTACACACTTAGCCAATGCAGTGCAATGTATAGACTTCAAACAAGACAGACGATTTACAGACTTAGCCTGAACCACTGTATAGACTTTCATGAGACGCTCAATGAGACGCTCAATGTACACACTTCAAGTCCAGTGTATAGACATTGCCTTAGACTCTAAATGAGACGGACGTTGTGCAGACTTTAGCCAATGTAATGTATAGACTTTGGGCTCGCCATGCAGTGTATAGACTCTACGTGCAATGTGTAGACTTTGAGTGTGTGTGCAGTGTGTAAACCTGTGAAGTGCGTAGAACACACATACAATCTGATAAGAACAATTTCATCAAAGCATGAACAGTTGCCAATCAATCAAAACAAGGTGTTGCCAATGAAGTAAAGCATATGTCAACATCATCAACACAGAGGAGTCACATCAATCTCCCCCTTTTTGATGATGGCAACCCCCTATCATATAGAATAGCAATTTCCTGTCATACAGATGATGAAAGACATGATTTGTTATTCAGATTGTTATGCAGATGCTATGCATGCATGCTACGAAATGTAAGCAGCTCCCTGCTAATAAAATCTCCCCCTTTGTCATAACATAATGCATACACTTCCCCTGGACTGAATTCAGAATTCATACAATATTCTCCCCCTTTGCCATCAACAAAGAGGAGGGAAAGTGAGTACAAGGGAAGGAACAAGAGATATCAGCTGACTGGCATTCTGAACAAGTAGTTCTGGAATAAGCATTCTAGAGTACAGAGTCTTCAGTCATATGAAGTTATAAACTACTTTTAGATAGAATTCTTGTTTAAAGACTATAAAATTTTGAGTACATGCACTACAATCAATGGATAAGTTTTCTGTGCATGATAAAATAATAAACCAGAATCACATTTGCATGAGAGATTCAGTTTCAAAATATCTTACTTTCATAGACTCATTAAAAAGATGATTAAGAGATACCAGGTCATGTATTGAAAATAAACAAATTGACATACAAGAAATTTCTTGTGAAGGAACAGCATTTTCAATATTAGTTTATTTAGGGCATTCAGGTACCATTTGCCTTTTTACGTAAGGGTATACGTTTATCAGACGCCAATACCCCTAGATAGTCAACATCATGGACCATTCTGCCTATGATCAAACACAATAAAACTGATTTGCACCTTTTTATGTGAGGGTACACGTTTATCAGACGCCAGTTACCCCCAGGTACTCAGTGAAACCAACCTACTGTTTTGATCATTTTATACAGAGATTGCTGATACACCTCATGACATAAGTGTTGTCCACTTCTTTGATGGATCACTCAGTTTCTCAATGATTTACTAGTCATTACTCTGCCAATGTTACTTTTCAATTGATTTTCAATGTTTTTCAATATCTGATGAGAGCATCACTCACGATTCCCTCTGGCTTGGCACCTCTCTCCCTCCCGGAGGCAGCTATGGAGCAGCCCTTCTTCTGGATTGGACCTTAGTGTTTACCATTGGGTCATCTTGTTGTTTTCTCCTTTTTACTTGAGTCATAATCATGTAATTTACCTTTTATTTAAGTCTTGTACCTAGGTTATTAAGTCATTTCCCTAAGTTCGAGTCTCATTAGGCTATGGTGCTTGCTATTGGGCCTATTTCATTGGGCTAGGCCCATGGGCGCACCCCCCTTCCTTGGTTATCTATTAGTATGTTAAAAGTCAGGGTCTTATATGTAAAAGTGGGTTTCCTATAAATAGGACCCCAATCCCTCTTTTGAAGGTTAATGAAGTATTGAAGAATTTAGCCATTTGAAGTGTTTTCTCTCTCTCTCTCTCTCTCTCTCTCTCTCTCTCTCTCTCTCTCTCTCTCTCTCTCTCTCTAAAGGGGGCGAACCCCTCTCTCTCTCCTCTCTCTCCAAATTGCGCACCACTCTCTCTCTCCTCACCTTGCCACCTCAGCTGCCACATCACCCTCCCACCCCTTCACCTTCCCAAGGCCCTTAACTCCACTTCAATTCCCCCACTTCCCAAGCAACCCTTCCTATTCCCTATACACCCTTTCACCTTCCCAAGGAAGACTCCCCTCTCCCAAGTAACCTTTCCCCTCCCCTAGACAACCCCTCCATCTCCCTAGACCACCATTAACATCCCTCATTAACCCATCTCACCAACTCCAAAGGAAGCCCTCCCTATTCCCCAAGCTACTTGCGCCCCAATCACTCCACCACCTCCCCCCCCTTGGCCATTGCGCACCCAGTCCCTCTCTATCTCCGCCCCTAGCCTCCACCTCACCACCCCTGAAACATCCCTCCCCATCAACCATCTACACCTCACCCCCCACCATTGCTAACCCTCCCCTTCCATCAACCTTGTTCCTCCACCATTATCTTCACTCTGTCCAGTCTGTAGGTGGCAGAGAAAGGGCTGTCTTGCAGAAGCACCCACGGTTTCATACTGTGTCTTCTGAAGGCGCACCATACCAATCTGGAAAGGTCGTCCAGTTATCTTTGCAGGCGAGGTGATCTCATCCCGTTCTCAGTTCGGGGCTGTCCAGGAGAGCCGTTCTCCTCCGACTGCCCCGGGCTTCCCCTGTAGAGTACCAGAACCCGGTTCGACGCTGCACCACACCAAACAGCAGAAGATTCAGACCATGAGCCCTTCAACAAACTTCTTTCTCCCCCAGTCCTCTATCAGGAGTAAGAAGCAGAACTACATTCGGCGTCTGGAGGCCAAAGTTCCTATTTTTCTCCTTCGACTGGTCGGGTCTACCTCCCACAGTCTGCAGTGACCTGTCTTCACTCTTCTGAGTCTCCCTGTCCTCTCCGGCGTCAGACGGCCGCCCCGTCAGTTTTTCCGCATAGAGGGTTCGTCCACGGTTCCAGAAACTCTAACTGTTTGTGATTCGGAGTCCGGGAGCGGTCGGGGAAACCTCTGCAAGTTGCTGTCAGAAACAGTAAGCTACTGCACCCAGTTTCAGTCACTCTGTTCGAAGCTCGACCCGGACTAGCAGTTGCAGCAGAAGAAATCAAGAATATTCTGGGTCATCCGCGTGCCAGATACGAAGATTCCCACACTGGTCTTTCCTCCAGAAGAATTCGGGAACACGAACTACAGCCCCAGGACCGACCGGCAGTCAGTCATCACAGCCTGTAAGTGGAAACAGCCCCGGCTTCCCTCTTCTGTTCTCCGGCGATTCTCCCTTCCCCGCCTGGCCGGCTTACACCCCTCCCTGCGTGGAGGTAGTGTTTTCTTGTAAAACTTACTTCCCCACCCCTAGTCCAACCCTCCTGTGTGAGGAGTAGTGAATGTAATTTTGAGATAGGGTTCAAGCTACACCGGCGCAGTGTGCGGGGAACCCACACTTCCCCGCTCGCCCTCGTCTCCGATCGGGGTTGGTTTCCTCAAACCAACCAGGTGAGTCTCTACCCTTGCTCATTACTCCTGTTCATTTCATATCTGCAAAACTTATCTGCTGGTCGGTGAGAGAGTGCCCGACCCCGGAGCCACCAACCCTTGTGTGGTCACCGTGGATGATAGTGAGCGAGTGACCTAGTGCCCCCAAGGCACCCGGCCGCCCTTGTTTGTGGGCTTCATATCCTCGGGAGGGACAACCTTAGCGGTGCTGGTCCTCTAGCCAGCCAGGGGCTTTCTCCACAATCTCGACTCGGCATCACCGAGTCACCCCTGGGAAACGTGTGCGCGCGGTGTGACGGCGACTCTCAAGTTGCTCCCAATCTTGTGGTTGTGATTGCGAATCAAGTCCAAGGGTTCATTTTTGCTTGCTGCATAGTTGTGTCTCATCAAATGGTATCAGAGCAAGTTCTAGACTTGTCTCTACTAAGTCTTGTCCTAGGGCGCATAAGCATTTAGAGTCATTCAGTTCATCAACATGGCTACCTCTCTTTGGTCCCACTCGGCCCTCCACAAAGGTCCGATCGACCACCCATTTTCGGACATCCTTATAGATGAGAGTATCACCTTTGATGGGTCACATGCAAGTGATTATGTTAGGTGGGAGACTTTCATGACAAAACACTTTGATAGGACTAGGGTCTATGGACACGCTAGTGTCCGCAGGGCCACAGGGCGACTTCGGGGACAAGCCAAGAAGGAGTGGGAACGCATAGTGAGCTTAAGGAGGATTTGGAGGCAAGAACCCATAGGATCATGGGAAGAGATGAAAAGTGAGCTTAGGAAGATCTACGCCCCCCGACCCTCCCACTCCTACCGTGAGGACCATAACCCGAAGAGCACTCCCACTCCCCCGTTTCCTCCCAGTCAACCCAAGACCTCCATTAGGACCCAAACCCCACCACCCAAAGGACCCCTAGAATTATTGGAAGAGATAAGAGTTGAGATCAGGAAGATCTTCACTCCCCAACCCTCCCACTCCTACCGTGAGAACCATGACCCAAGGAGCACTCCCACTCCACCTTTCTCTCCCAGTCAACCCAAGACCTCCCTTAAGGCCCAAACTCCACCACCCCAAATGATTCCTATCCCAATCACCACCACCATTCAAACCAAAGTGGCCCCCACCCATCTTCCACTACCAACCCCAATCCTACCCCAACTTAGGTCTCCACTTCTTCCACTCCCAAACCCAACCCAAGTTCGAACACCCTCACCACCCCGGGTGCACCATGCCCCAACCTTCATCACCCCATCCACAAAAGACCTTCCCATTCCCTTGGAGAGCAAAACTCCCACACCCCAAAAGGATAAGAATGTGATTGAGGAATATGAGGCTCCCCTAGATTGGGAGGAAGAATATGAAGCCCAATGCCAAGGGTTGGGTCAAGAAGGCTCCTCTTTATCCAAAGAGACCACAACGAGCCTCACTAGGAACATCCTCCCCCTAGAGTTGCCAGATGACCAACCAACTCCCCCCACCCATCCTTCCATAAGAACTGCGATTTTAGGGGAACCCCTCATTAAGTGGCTTAAGCAAAACCTCCTCCTCCACATCATGCACCCCCCTATGGAGAATCATTACCCAATTTTGCCCACTCCTCCATTCCACACAACCTACCAATCGTTCTCCTTTGTGGGAGCCACGAGGGACTTGATTAAGAGTATACTTTGGCAAATAGAGGTGACAAACATGTGGGCCTTAGGAGCAAGCCACATGGGGTACCTTAGTTTCTTACACCCCTCCATTGGGACCATCACCTCCATTTACACCAAGGGTCCTTGCCTGAGTAAACTCCTATTATTTCTACCCGAGCCTAATGAGTCTTACATCACCCCCTTACCCTCCTACAAGGAGCATTGCATCGGGTCCCATCAGGGTCATGACTTCCACTTCCCCATGTGTGCTAGGGACCCTAGGGCGATCACTTGGATTGAAACCCCCCTCCACGTCACTCACCCCTTAACCCATCTTGATCTGTTTGGCCACTCCCTATGGGCTTCCAAGTACTCATCACTCACCACCCACTCCCTCCTACCCTCACCCACCATATCAGTCCTAACCCACCCATTCCGAAATTCCGCCCACACTATGAGAGTCAATGCCAAGGGTAACATCAACCTTGGAAATAAGGGAGTGACCCGTCCCAAGAACCGCTTCGATCCCCATGAGTGGAAACCCCCAAATCTCACAGATGGGACCATCTTGATAGGAATCCTTGTATCACAACCTTTCGCATCATGTGGTCAGGCTAGTCACATCATTTGTGTCACTCACGCACTAGGACCGATGCATGACAGGTTTACATCTGGATGTCCAGGCCCCCCTAGGTCAATCCATGTGAAGTCAAAACATGAAGAAAGCATTCATGGATGTCCCGGACCCCCAGCATCAAACACCCCTTTGCATGATAGTCTCATCTATGGATGTCCTGGTCCTCCTAGGTCTGTCAAAATCTACGTAGCACCACTGCATGTTAGGTCCACATTTGGTTGTCCAGGACCCCCATTATCCACTAGTGAGTCAACATCCACAAAGATGCATGAAAATATTCGCAAAAACATCAACAAGAGCAATGAGATTTACAAGAGGTCAGCTGATTCCCACCGCCGCCACCAAGAATTCCAAGCTGGTGATTTTGTGATGGTGAGAACTGAGAGGCTATTCCCTGGGAATACCTCTAAGTTGAAGTCTCGTGGAGCCGGCCCCTTCCAGGTGCTGAGACGACTTGGCACCAATGCTTATGTGTTGGACCTCCCTGAAGAATATGGAGTAAGTCCCACATTCAATGTGGCTGACCTGGTACCCTACAAGGGCCCCACGGTGACACCCAGTGAGGAGATCCAGCCTATTCCACCCCTTGAGAGCGCCCCCACACTTCAGAGAGCTCCACCCAATTTGAGAAACCAGTGTGATAAAGTGGGGCGGATATTAGATGAACAGGTCACCAACACAAGGAGCAAGGCGTATGAGCGATACCTGGTCAGGTGGAAGGGACGACCACCCTCGGACGATGCCTGGGTGAGTCGGGAGGATCTCCAGCAGCTGGACCCCGATCTTCTAGAGCAGTACCGCAGCAGGGAGGGCCTTTACTCGACAGAGTCGAGCTCTTCGCAGCCCGGGAGAATTGATGAGGGCATCACTCACGATTCCCTCTGGCTTGGCACCTCTCTCCCTCCCGGAGGCAGCTAGGGAGCAGCCCTTCTTCTGGATTGGACCTTAGTGTTTACCATTGGGTCATCTTGTTGTTTTCTCCTTTTTACTTGAGTCATAATCATGTAATTTGCCTTTTATTTAATTCTTGTACCTAGGTTATTAAGTCATTTCCCTAAGTTCGAGTCTCATTAGGCTATGGTGCTTGCTATTGGGCCTATTTCGTTGGGCTAGGCCCATGGGCGCACCCCCCTTCCTTGGTTATCTGTTAGTATGTTAAAAGTCAGGGTCTTATATGTAAAAGTGGGTTTCCTATAAATAGGACCCCAATCCCTCTTTTGAAGGTTAATGAAGTATTGAAGAATTTAGCCATTTGAAGTGTTTTCTCTCTCTCTCTCTCTCTCTAAAGGGGGCGAACCCCTCTCTCTCTCCTCTCTCCTCTCTCTCCAAATTGCGCACCACTCTCTCTCTCCTCACCTTGCCACCTCAGCTGCCACATCACCCTCCCACCCCTTCACCTTCCCAAGGCCCTTAACTCCACTTCAATTCCCCCACTTCCCAAGCAACCCTTCCTATTCCCTATACACCCTTTCACCTTCCCAAGGAAGACTCCCCTCTCCCAAGTAACCTTTCCCCTCCCCTAGACAACCCCTCCATCTCCCTAGACCACCATTAACATCCCTCATTAACCCATCTCACCAACTCCAAAGGAAGCCCTCCCTATTCCCCAAGCTACTTGCGCCCCCATCACTCCACCACCTCCCCCCCCTTGGCCATTGCGCACCCAGTCCCTCTCCCCGCTATCTCCGCGCCTAGCCTCCACCTCACCACCCCTGAAACATCCCTCCCCATCAACCATCTACACCTCACCCCCCACCATTGCTAACCCTCCCCTTCCATCAACCTTGTTCCTCCACCATTATCTTCACTCTGTCCAGTCTGCAGGTGGCAGAGAAAGTGCTGTCTTGCAGAAGCACCCACGGATTCATACGGTGTCTTCTGAAGGTGTACCATACCAATATGGAAAGGTCGTCCAGTTAGCTTTGCAGGCGAGGTAATCTCATCCCGTTCCGAGTTTGGGGCTGTCCAGGAGAGCCGTTCTCCTCCGACTGCGCCGGGCTTCCCCTGCAGAGTACCAGAACCCGGTTCGACGCTGCACCACGCCAAACAGCAGAAGATTCGGACCACGAGCCCTTCAACAAACTTCTTCCTCCCCCAGTCCTCTATCAGGAGTAAGAAGCAGAACTACATTCGGCGTCCGGAGGCCAAAGTTCCTATTTTTCTCCCTCGACTGGTCGGGTATTCCTCCCACAATCTGCAATGACCTGTCTTCACTCTTCTGAGTCTCCTTGTCCTCTCTGGCATCAGACGGCCGCCCTGTCAGTTTTTCCGCGTAGAGGGTTCGTCCACGGTTCCAGAAACTCTGACGGTTCATGATTCGGAGTCCGGGAGCGGTCGGGGCAACCTCTGCAAGTTGCTATCAGAAACAGTAAGCTGCTGCGCCCAGTTTCAGTCACTCTGTTCGAAGCTCGACCCGGACTAGCAGCTACAGTAGAAGAAATCGAGAATATTCTGGGTCATCCGCGTGCCAGATACGAAGATTCCCACGCTGGTCTTGCCTCCGTAAAAATTCGGGAATGCGAACTACAGCCCCGGGACCGACCGGCAGTCAGTCATCACAGCCTGCAAGTGGAAACAGCCCCGGCTTCCCTCTTCCGTTCTCCGGCGATTCTCCCTTCCCCGCCTGGCCGGCTTACCGCCCCTCCCTGCGTGGAGGTAGTGTTTGCTTGTAAAACTTACTTCCCCACCCCTAGTCCAACCCTCCTGTGTGAGGAGTAGTGAATGTAATTTCGAGATAGGGTTCAAGCTACACCGGTGCAGTGTGCGGGGAACCCACACTTCCCCGCTCGCCCTCGTCTCCGACCGGGGTTGGTTTCCTCAAACCAACCAGGTGAGTCTCTACCCTTGCTCATTACTCCTGTTCATTTCATATCTGCAAAACTTATTTGCTGGTCGGTGAGAGAGTGCCCGACCCCGGAGCCACCAACCCTTGTGTGGTCACCGTGGATGATAGTGAGCGAGTGACCTAGTGCCCCCAAGGCACCCGGCCACCCTTGTTTGTGGGCTTCATATCCCCGGGAGGGACAACCTTAGCGGTGCTGGTCCTCTAGTCAGCCAGGGGCTTTCTCCACAATCTCGACTCGGCATCACCGAGTCACCCCGGGAAACATGTGCGCGCGGTGTGACGGCAACTCTCAAGTTGCTCCCAATCTTGTGGTTGTGATTGCGAATCAAGTCCAAGGGTTCATTTTTGCTTGCTGCATAGTTGTGTCACTTCAATATCTTTCTTAGCTGCCCTTTATTTGTTTCAGAATGACTTATTTAAGAACAATACACATACTTAGCTTCTCTAACATGATTTCAGATGAGTTTTCAGATTTCAGATATGATTAGCTTTGTCTGACATGAAATAAGAAAAGGGTTGAGAGTTTTATCAATTTTCAGCTTTCTTATTTACTGATTGCAATCTTTAAACTCCAAAATTATAAAAGTTAAACCATTAAGTCAGTCTTTAAGCAATTGAAATTCTTATAACTGAAGAAGTCCATTTTCTATTGCTTAGGAATCAGAACTGACTAACAGATTGCCATATGTCAGATTCAACTCATTCAGGGCCAAAGAATGAATGAATTCAAGAAAGTTGATGACCACTCTGAATTTCTAATAATACTCCCCTTGTCTATATGCATGCAGTTTTGCAAATGAATGTCAATAATTAGATACCAACTGTTATGATATGCAATGAATAATATGTCATGAAAAAATATGTCATGAAAAAATATGTCATGCATGCATGGTCTAGTCTAACATTCAACAATCACAGAGTTTTATTCAAGCTATCAGATGGAAGTCCAAATCAGAAATTTTATTCAAAGCAGCTGAAAAAAAATTATTCATCATGCTGAAATTTACACAAGCCAAGTTCTCTTCTAAGAAATTTGAACCTTTCATTCCCAAGAGGCTTAGTAAAAATATCAGTAAGTTATTTTTCAGTTTTAATGAAGTTCATTTCAATTTCATTTTTATTTACAACATCTCTCAGAAAATGGTGTTTTATCTCTATATGCTTAGTCCTAGAATGATGAACAGGATTTTTAGCAAGGCATATAGCACTAGTATTATCACATAACATTGGAATACATCCCAATTTTATCTGATAATCATCCAGTTGGTGCTTGATCCATAGTACTTGGGCAGCACAATTACTTGCAGCAACATATTCAGCTTCAGCTGTAGGTAAGGCTACAGTGTGTTGCTTCTTAGATGCCCAAGATACTAGACAGCCACCTAAGAATTGACAATAGCAACTAGTGCTTTTTCTATCTACTCGACACCCAGCATAGTCTACATCAGTGTAAGCTAGAAGTTTTAACTCACACTTGGCAGGATACCACAGACCTAACTCTTGGGTGCCTAGTAAATACCTAAAAATCTTTTTCACTGATTTAAGATGTGATTCTTTAGGACTAGCCTGAAATCTAGAGCATAAACACACTGAAAATTGAATATCAGGCCTAGATGCTGTAAGATATAGAAGGGATCTGATCATACCTCTATATAGCCTTTGATCCACTGGTTTACCTTTAGGATCTTCATCCAAACTGGTTGAGGTACCCATTGGAGCAGCTATTTCCTTGAGGTTGTCCATTTTGTACTTCTTCAATAAATTCTTTATGTACTTGGACTGAGAGATGAAAGTTCCATCCTTTATTTGTATAACCTGCAGTCCAAGAAACAATTTGAGCTCGCCCATTGAGCTCATTTCAAACTCATTAGTCATTATCTGAGAGAATTCCTCACACAATTTGGGGTTAGTTGACCCAAACACAATGTCATCCACATAAATTTGAATGATAAGAATATCTGAGTGACTCAGCTTGGTAAACAATGTTTGATCAACTACACCTCTTGTGAAGTTCTTGTTAGTGAGGAATTTGCTCAACCTGTCATACCAAGCTTTAGGAGCTTGCTTTAAACCATAGAGAGCCTTTTTGAGTTTATAAACATGATTGGGGAAGTCTAAGCATTCAAACCCAGGAGGCTGCCTCACATAGACATCCTCACTAATTTCCCCATTTAAAAAAGTAGATTTCACATCCATCTGCTGAAGATTAATTCCTAGGGAACATGCATAAGCCAATAATATTCTGATAGCTTCTAATCTAGCTATATGGGCAAATGACTCTTCAAAGTCAATTCCAAATTCCTGATTATACCCTTGAGCTACAAGTCTGGCCTTATTTTTAATGACATTCCCTGATTCATCAGTTTTATTTCTGAACATCCATTTAGTCCCTATGACTGTTTCATGATCAGGAGGTGGAACCAAATACCACACTTTATTCCTGTCAAATTGATTGAGCTCCTCATGCATGGCATTAATCCAATGCACATCTTTGAGATCACAGTCAATGGACTTGGGTTCAACATTTGAAACAAAAGCATAAGCATTCAATTCATTTTAATTCTCAAGTGGCCTCTAGTCCTAGGGGGATCATGCAAATTTCCAATTACATTATCTACAGGATGATGTTTAAGATATCTAATGTTTACAATTGGATTGTCATGATTTTGATTTACCTCCCCCTGAGCTGTAGGCTCTTCTTCATTAGGCTCTTCATTTCCTTCCTCATTTTCGGATTGGTCTGCAGAATTTCCTTC
Organism: Amorphophallus konjac; assembly: GCA_022559845.1. Classification (NCBI taxonomy): domain Eukaryota; kingdom Viridiplantae; phylum Streptophyta; class Magnoliopsida; order Alismatales; family Araceae; genus Amorphophallus; species Amorphophallus konjac. The sequence continues at coordinate 275,332,869 of CM040125.1, read as the reverse complement.
TTTCAGAATATCACCACTGTCTTCATTCCTGCATTGACCAACATCAGTCTTTAATAAGGATTCATCAAATACTATATGTGGAGATTCTTCAACAGTTTTGGAATTCAGATTATACACTCTATATGCTCGGGTATTTTCAGAATAACCAAGAAAGATTCCTGGTTCACCTTTAGGTTCAAATTTGTCAAGGTCTCTTTTATCATTAATATGAATGAAACATTTACAACCAAAAACCTTGAAATGAGCAATAGAAGGTTTCTTACTCTTTAAGATCTCATAAGGTGTTTTCTGAGTAGAAGGTCTTACCATGGCTCTATTAATTACATAACAGGCAGTATTTACTGCTTCAGCCCAAAACTTCCTTGGTAAACCACCTTCAACCAAGAGTGTACGACCCATCTCCACTAGGGTTCTGTTCCTTCTCTCCACTACTCCATTCTGCTCATGTGTCCTTGGTGAGGAGTACCTATGGTTAATTCCATTTGACCTGCAGAATTCATCAAACTGTGAGTTTTCAAACTCACCTCCATGATCAGTCAAGATATTTTCAATTTTCTGATTTATTTTAACATAGAACTCCTAAAATTCTGAGAATGCATCACTCTTATGAGATAAAAAATAAACCCAAGTATACCTAGAAAAGTCATCTACTATGACAAACCCATACTTCCTCCCTGATAAGCTGACAGATCTGGTTGGCCCAAAAAGGTCCATGTGTATCAGCTCATAGGGTTTAGAAGATAGATTTTCTGTTCTAGACTTAAATGACTTTCTAGTTATCTTTGATTGAGTGCATGCATCACAGATTTTATTTTCTTTCTTGAAGGAAACTTCAGGAAGTCCTCTAACCATGCCATGCTTATTCAGTTTATGCAAAATAGTGTAACTAGCATGACCTAACCTACGATGCCATAAAAATGCTAAGTCTTCTCTACTAGCAGTAAGGCATAGGTTAGTATGTTGAATATCATCTAAATCTATCATGTAAGTGTTATTTATCCTCTTACCAGAAAATTTAACAATCTCGGAATCAGGTTCAAAGACCTTGCAACATTGAGAGTCAAAAAGCACTTTACATCCTTTATCACATAGTTGGCTGATACTAAGTAAGTTATAAGCTAAGCCTTCAACCAACAAAACATCCTCAATGCAACAAGTAGAACACTTACCTACTTTACCTGATCCGACAATTCTACCTTTTGTGTTGCTGCCAAAGGTGACAAGGCCTCCTTGTTTCTCTGTCAGCATGCATAACTTGGCCTTATCCCCTGTCATATGCCTGGAGCAGTCGCTATCCAAGTACCACAAGTTGTTCTTAGCTGCCAGGCATACCTGCATACACAATTAGGTAGAGAGGTTTGGAACCCAAGACTGATTGGGCTCCAGAACAGATGAAATAGAAGCAAAGCAAGAAAGCAGACTTTTAGGAATCCACATTTGTTTAAATGAATTTTGTTCAGTGGATTCTACAGATTTCTTTCTGTTGTTGTTCCTTTTCTTCTTGTTGTTTGTCTTCTTATTGTTTGCACCAGCATGATTATTGACAGTGTTGTTTCTTTGCCAGTGCCTTGGCCAGGGTGCATTCATGAAGTTGTGGCCATAGTAGTTCCTGGGCTGGCTAAAGAAATTCAGATTCCTAGGTGTCCAATTGCCATACCCATCAACCCAATTTCTAGGGTAAGGCCTATAAGACTGTGTACCCTGATATCCAAGACATGTAAACCTTCCTTGAGTCCTAGTCCATACTGACCTATTTGGATAGGTTGACTGTGCAAAGAAGTGGGACTGGCCTCTAGGTTGGTGGAAATGTTTGGGTTCAGCTCTAAAAGCATTCTGCCTCCCCTGCACCTTGGACCCTGCTGACCTATTCATAGGTGTGTATTGGGTCTTCTTCAGAGGTGGTGGTGATGGTGGAGACTTGGTACCCTTAACATGGGGTTTATAAGACTGTTTAGGTTGACCCCTAACATGAGATTGAGCTTTAGGATTTTGCATAGATGTGCTAGCTCTACTAGGCTCACTCAGTTTTTGTTTGCCCTTCTCCTCAGCACTGGGCTTTTTCAGATTAGCATTTTTGTTCATTGAATTGTTTGAATTCATGCTAATTAGAGGTCCTTTTTCTTTTTGTGCAACAAATGAAATAGTTTTCATTCCAAAGGTTTTCGTTGCACTTGAATTAAATCCTAGACCCTCTTTTCTGAAGTTGACCTTTGACCCTAGCAAAGCATTTAAGTTTTCAGATCCTTGGGTCATTTTCTCAATGGTTCTCAACTTATCCTCATTGTCTTTCTGAATTTCATCAATAGACTTTTTCAATTTATTATTTACATTGAGGACAGCTTCATATTTTTCAGAAACAATTTTTATCTCACTTTCATATTTTTGAATTTTCAGTTTCCATGCATCAATTTCATTGTCTAACCTCACATTTTCTTCCTTAGAAATTTTCAACTCTTGCTTGATTTCTTCAATTTTAGAACATGTGAGTTTCAGCTTACTATTCTCAGATTCTAAGCATGCAATTTTATCAGTTAGAGTTGTATCTTTTTGCATGGAGTTAATCTTTCTTCTAAGATGCCTGTTTTCCTTTCTAATATCATCAGCTCTATCAGCTATGTCATGGTAGGCATCTACCCAATCAGCAATAGTGAAATTTTCAAAGCTAGTGATTACCTCATGTTCATCACTCCGAAGATTCGGCTTCACTGTCTGAGTTGTTACTGAAAGAGCCTTCATCTTCATCACTCCAGGTGCTAACCATAGCTCTCCCTTTCGTGTTCTTCTTCTTTGACTTGTCCTTGTATTTCTGATTCTCTAGACAGTCAGCTTTCATATGGCCTGGTTTCCTGCATTGATAACAAGTATTAGTTTCAGTTTTCTTAGCAAGGTTATGTTTGTACCTTTTATCCTCTCGGCCGCCACCATACTTCTTTTGGCTGAATCGTCCTGCTCCTTTCCTGAGGAATCTCCTGAACTCTCTAGTCATCATGGCCATCTCAGAACGAGTTATGTCTTCTTCATTCAGGGTCTCCTCTGATGATGAACTGCTGGAGCTGGATTTGCTGGATTTGCTGGAACCAGCCTTCAGCGCTATCGGCTTCTTCTTCCTTTCAGCTTCTTCTATTCTTGGTATATTAATCTCATATGCCATCAGCGAGCCAACTAGCTCATCAGCTCTTGTATTTCGCAAGTCCCTTGACTCCTCCATCACTGTAGCTTTCGTATGTAAAGCATGAGTCAGGGAGCGCAGTATCTTCCTCACTACATCATATTCTGTCTGAGGTTTCTCGAGACCTCTGAGACCATTGGTAATGATTGTCAATCGAGGATACATTTCACTGATGGTCTCGTTCGGCTTCATCTTGAATGCTTCGTATTTTGACACAAGGAGATTAGCCTTCTGCTCTCTAACCTGAGAGGTCCCTTCATGAATGACTTCCAGTGCATCCCACATCTTCTTAGCTGATTTGCAGGCTGATACGCGGGAGAATTCTGTAGGGTGCAGAGAGCACTGAATGGCGTTTATGGCACTCCAATTCAGTGTAGACCTCCTTATCTCCTCCTTGGTCTAGACTTCATCATTAGGGGACAGCTCATAAGGTCCCTTGCTGACTACCTTCCAGATCTCATAGTCCTTAGCCCTCAAAAACACTTGCATACGGTTCTTCCAGTATGCGTAGTTAGATCCATTGAAGAATGGGGGATTTGTGGTTGAGTGACCTTCAGCTATCATCCCTCGAGCATCCATCTTGCCTTTCCCCTTCGGGCGATGAGTCCCTGTAGAAGAGTATGGCTCTGATACCAAGTGTTATGTTAGATGGACGTAGTCTATCTCCACGAAGTGTGGATCTAGAGGGGGGTGAATAGATCTACTGCCTATTAAAAACCAGTAAGAGGTTCTAATGCGGAATATAGGCAAATCTATTAAAACACTAACTCGAGTGTATAAACTGAGCAGAAGCACAAGCAATCTGTGAAGATAATCAAAAGAATCAGTCACGCACATAGTTCATGGACAATAACACAAACACAAGGTACCCAAGATTTTTAGGTGGTTCGGTCAAAGACCTACGTCCACCCCACACTCAACCGAGTATGGCTTACTGCTGCGCAGTACAGCTTGCGTCTGCTAGGCACTACAGCTTGGCCTACAAACCGCTGAGCAACACAGCTTGCTGTCCGAGACAAGTCTCGCCTGCTGAGGGTTACAGCTTCACCTGTCCAGTGGAATCCTCCACTGCAACTGCTGGGGTTTACAGCTTACTCGACCAGAGGTAGCACCTCTGCTAACAGTTGACTCTCAGCTTGAAGAAACAAGAGTTCGGAATGTAAAGACAGAAGCAAATAAAAATAGAAAACTCAAATGGGAATGTAGCTCGAATGAGCAAAGCTCAGCTCTGGTATCTGAACTAAGAGTCTGAGTTACAACCTCTCGATCAAACTCTCTCAATCTCACTCTCTCAACTCATCTCTCTTTTCTTCTCTTCTCTCTTTTTCTTCTTCTCTATTTTTCTTCTCTCTGTGGATCGGTGGCTCTCTGCTGCTTCAGGCTTCTACTCTCACTGTATAGACTTGCCACTTCTTCGATCGATCAGCCTCCATCTGAAGACGAAGACACTCTTTTATATCAGCAGCAGGTTGGATAAGGGCGCGTGGCTTCCACATTTCCCGCCCAGAGAATTCGCCAGATCCGAGGTAATTTCATCCACATGGCAGCATCCTTGATGGGCTGCTTCCACGTGTCACCATCACAGCACCTCGTCCTCCTTGGATCACGAGCCAGGTCATCAATCCCAGCAAAGAATCCCTGTCAGACAGTCGAAATAAAAATCATCAGTTTAAGTGTTAAACCCTGTACAGACTTTGCAAGATGCAATGCATTGTATAGACTTCACTGTATGAACTTTATGAGCTCGAATGCAATGTACAGACTCTGTAGAACATTCAGTAGCCAATGTATAGACTTAGGCAATGTAACAACTTGGACATACAACTGACGATGTATGGACTTAAACTCAAAGATGCACAATGTACAGACTTGAATTCATATGAGGCATAATGTGCAGACTTGAATTCATATGATGCATAATGTGCAGACTTGAATGATGTGAGATGTACAGACTTCATGTTATGCATTAGACTCTAAGGAAGACAGACTATGTATAGACTTAGGCAGCCTTCAGCTTGATGTACAGACTTCAAGAACGATGGTAAAGCTATCAGTGTATAGACTTTGAGTGCAACGTCGGTAAAGCTACCGATGTATAGACTTGCAAGATCACCGATGGATGTACAGACTTCACCACGAGCAATCCACAGTGTAGTGTATGGACTTGAAGAACAATGCATGACGCTGTACAGACTTCACTGATGCATGCTACAGTCCAATGTATGGACTTAGCTTCATGCATGCTACAGTCCAATGTATGACTTTGAATGTTGATGCATGAACAGTTCGTTGTACATACTTCCAATGTATAGACTTCCAGTGAGACGGACAATGTAGACACTTAGCCAATGCAATGCAATGTATGGACTTCAACTAAGACGGACGATGTACACACTTAGCCAATGCAATGCAATGTATGGATTTCAACTAAGACGGACGATGTACACACTTAGCCAATGTAGTGCAATGTATGGACTTCAAACAAGACGGACGATGTACACACTTAGCCAATGCAATGCAATGTATGGACTTCAACTAAGACGGACGATGTACACACTTAGCCAATGCAGTGCAATGTATGGACTTCAAACAAGACGGACGATTTACACACTTAGCCTGAACCACTGTATAGACTTTCATGAGACGCTCAATGTACACACTTCAAGTCCAGTGTATAGACATTGCCTTAGACTCTAAATGAGACGGACGTTGTGTAGACTTTAGCCAATGCAATGTATAGACTTTGGGCTCGCCATGCAGTGTATAGACTCTACGTGCGATGTGTAGACTTTGAGTGTGTGTGCAATGTGTAAACCTGTGAAGTTCATAGAACACACATACAATCTGATAAGAACAATTTCATCAAAGCATAAATAGTTGCCAATCAATTAAAATAAGGTGTTGCCAATGAAGTAAAGCATATGTCATCATCATCAACACAGAGGAGTCACAACAATGCAGTCCAAAGCCAAGCAACCGTATAGCAAAGAGCAGATCCGGCTCAAAATAAAGCTGTCCACACTTAAGCAGACACATTAAAAAGGCATCACCAAGACAACAATTCCAAGGCAAACCTCGAAAAGATTCCACCAGACGGGATGAGAAGCAATATAGCTCAACCACAAAAGCTCGCCAGGAAAGAGAAATCCTAGCTTGCCTGAGCAACTTCTCAACCATGGAATCAAATCGAGCACTTCAACAGGAGCGAGACACATCAGGAGCTGAACAAACTCAAGCCGGGACGACCAAAACAACGTGAGAACGTGTACGGTCATCAAACCAAGGCTAAAGGTCAACAACAACCTGAACAACATACAAAGAAAAACCTCGAACAACGTACTGCAGATTCAAGCCTTCCGACGAACACTGCCAAGTACAACTTGATCGAAACAAGCACAACGACGAAAAAGAAACACCTCATCACATCCTGACGAGAGCAGGACCATCTCGTACAGTGCTAGAGCAGCACGCACAAGACAACATACGAAGAAAACAACGCGATAAACCATCGCAACACCAAAGCCAGCTGAAGACTGTACTGGACTTTCACGACTCTGGATACTGTATATCTCAGATTCCCATGTACTTCACACAACAACGCTCTGATAGCTCAAAAAAGAACTCCGAACATCTCAGAACACTGCTCTGATACCATTCTGTAGCGACCCGAATTCCGGATACCCGGTGTACCCGGTAGGACTACCTAATACACGTGATACCGCTTGGAACTCGCGAGGCCTCCCAAGAGCGGGAAAGCTCCGAAGGGAAAAAGGCATGTGTAGAGAACATTGAAGCCACAGAGATATAATAGAAGCAATTAAATTTCAATAGATCGGTTTGCTAAAGTAGCAGAAATAAAATTACTTTTTAATTAACAGTTTCAATTTAACAATTATCCACCAGAGTCAAGTCCAAAGCTAAAGACAGCAAGTCTAGCACAGTACAGTCGACAGAAAAGAAAGACGTACCGAGAAGTTGGGAGAGACCCGACGTAGGTACCAGCTGGCCACAACAGCACGCTACGAGCACGCGCGCTAGGAACCACGCGGAAGTAGAACGAACGACGTCACCCCACCTGAAAAGCAGGGGTGAGCCTCGTGTCACTGGCTCAGTAGGGGTCACGCGGATCCCCACTGAAAAACTCGCAGTAACACGGAACACAAAACAACAGGTGGAATAGCAGGTGTAGCAATGCGGGAAAACTACACTACAAAGCTGTAAAGCTACTCTAGAAGCTGTAGAGAACAGAAGGGGAGTAGGAGTAGGGAACAAGCAAGGAAGGGGTAGAACCCGCGCTAGACAAGCGGCGGCCGAACTAACCTCGGCACCCCAAACTACTCCAAGCAGCGACAGAAAGGCGACACTGATCTAACAAAGTCAGAAGTTACCGATCTGCCGACCCAACACCAGGTCTAAGACAAAGACTTGCAAGAACAGACAAAAGGTCTAGAAAAGACCCACACAGACGACTGACAGACTCGACAACACGCACGATCAGAACATCGTGCACACTGCCCCACGCACGACCAGAACGTCGTGCACACTGCCCCACACACGACAAGAACATCATGTATGTGACAGGACACTGACCTCGGGTGCAGCCACGGAAAGGCCAACCCGGAAAGGTCACGACGCGCAAGAAACGCGAAGAGCAGTGGAGAGCCACGCGTCACAGACGGACGCACCTCCCCACCAGAGCAACGACCAGCTGCGTCCACAGACGTCTTATACTGCGCCACAGGTGTCTTGCCTACAATACTGCCAAAGCCACGGTAGAGTCGCAGACACTCGCACAGAACCAAACAGCATCAAGCAACCAGTCAGGGTCACGCCCTTCGACGCATGTCCTTAGCCCCTGACCACGTGTTCACACACTAGCTCTAGCCTAAGCCGGTACTCCAGCTAGTTTTCTCCCTCGGTAGGACGCTACCGTTGGCTGGGAGCCCACGAAACTAGCTTACAAACCGTGCCTCGGGAACATCCCTCCGCCATCACCAGGCGGGTCGGCACTCAAAGGCCTAGGGCAAAAACAATCGGAGGCGTACAAAACACAAAACTCCGAAACACAAGTGCTAGAGTACTGACAGGCAGACACGCTGTCACACGTACTTCGAAGCACCACCAACAGTACGGCAACTGCCAACAGACTCAGGACTAGGTAACTAGACCTACCACGTAACGATCCTGAGTCGAACGACTCAAGGGCAAGATCATCACAGACAGCGGGACAAGTCGCCAATCGGTCTAATCCTAAGCCACGAGAAATAACGCTCCGCAGAAAATGACTCACGGAGACCTGAGGGGACACCGGAGACCCTCAGCACACCTGGACACACGGACCGAGGTAAGGCAACACCTCGAGGCATCCAGAACCAGTGTCTCAGACTGGACAGAACCGCCAAGACACCCACACAAGGTCACCTATCAACCACTGGGTCACCCCGGGGTGACCGGAACTAGACAAAGACGCACACAAGAGTAGGATAGAGAATCCTACCCCAAGCAAGAAGACTCCTGGCCACCTTACAACGTAGTATTATCCCTCATAGGACGTCAGGAGACATCCACGGGACAGTGGGCAGACCACAAGGACAAGCCAAGACAAGCAGAAACCAGAACGACGAAAATCGGAGCAGAAGGACTGTAACGCACCACCCCTAGACCGTTACGCGAACGTGACAGTCTGGCGCTGGCCGTTACATTCCAACCGTGACGGTCTAAAGCAGACGCGTCACAACCACGTGACGGTCACAGGGGGAGCCGTCACACACACCGCCCTAACCAATATCTAAAACGCACAAGGCACGTAACGGCCTACACCAGGCGCGTTACGCCGCTCTGACGCGCCCGACCCGGGCCGTCAGGGCCAACAAACCTCAACTCAAAACGACACCTAAACCACGTAACGCACTAGACCAGGCACGTTACACAGCCTAACGCCGCAAGGCAGACACGTCAGGGCCAACAGGCTCAAGTCAAAAAAACCACTGGCCGACAGGCACGTAACGGTCCATCACAGACTCGTTACAGACACCTAACGCATGGGGGCGTGGCTGTTAGAGCCAACGGCACAACCACCCAACTCAGCCAGAACAGCACGTAACGGCCTGGGGCAGGCGCGTTATAACGCTGTGACGCACGGGGACACCACCGTTACACTAACCGACTCAACGGGTCAAAGCTGGTCAAACGGAACGTAACGGCCTAGCTCGAGCGCACAACACACACCTGACGCACAAGGGCAAGCGCGTCAGGGGAACCGACTTAATCAAACCACTAAACGACAAAACAGGCGTAACGGGTCACACCGGACGCGTCAGCAGGCTGTGACGCGCCACCCCTGGGCCGTCACACTCCCAAAACCACTAAAAGCATAAAAATGCCCAGACACAGTGACGGTCTGTCGTGGGGCCATCAGGGACTGTGACGGTCCTTGGAACGACCGCCACACCAATCACGGCGGGAAAACAGAGGGTTGGCCAAATCGGCCCGTTCCATGCCCCATTCACACCAAAGCGCAGGGAAAACAACCCTCGACGATGAAAAACTACATTAGAAGGCTAAAAATCCCACATGCAAGCACAAAAACGTAAGATCGGGGCGATTTCAACAAATCGACCCTAAAAGAGTCACCGAGGTTCCCGGACTCCTACCGGCCTCGAATGACCACCGATCAACACGAAACTAGCATGGATGGGATCCAAACATCCCAACGGTCAGTTAGACACTAACCAAGCTACAAATGGTTGCCATTTTCCGGCGAACCCTGAAAATCCCAAAAACCACGGTTTTCACAAAACCGGCCCGATCTTCCCCAATCGAGCACCAAATCATGCATGGAAACAGAGGAAACGTGCACAACAAGGTGGCGGTCCATCTCCCTACCTCCACCGAAGAAACCGTGCCCCGAAGGGACTAAACTGCACCGAAAACCACGCCGTGAGCTCAAACACCGGCTTTGAATCCACCGTTCGGGATCGCGCCAGAACCACTCCATCCTCGCCCAATCGCGCACCCAGTCAGCTCCACAGCATCCCCAACACTCGCTCCTAGATCCTCCGTCTACAGCCGGAGCCGAGGAAGCTCGAGAGGAGGGAAAATGGGAGAGAGAGACGGCGGCGGCGAAATGAGAAGGGAGGAGAGAGGAAAGAAAAGAAATAGGAAAAGAAATTATGAATTTTCCTAATTTCTAAAAAATCCGATTTCTTGCCCTATCTCCGAAAAATACGCAAAAATAGTCGAAACGACCGGCTCGAAGAGTACATCGTCGCTGCAGCATCCACGAGTCGAGGAACTGACAAGTAAACTCACCGTAGGGTTCTGTAACTAGTACGAGAGAAAAACCCACACAGATCGTAAAACTCAACTCGGAAGCCACAAAAGCGAACCGAAACTTATCGAAACAGATCCGAAAGATCCAACAAAGATCTAACAAAGATTCAGGGCATTACAACCTCAAACCGGCTGGTAAACTCAGGCCTCTCGAAATACTAGAATGGAAATGGGATAGTATCGGTATGGATTTCATTGTTGGTTTACCGAAGACCCGAAGTGGTTTTGATGCTATATGGGTAATTGTGGACCGACTAACCAAGTCCGCCCACTTCATACCTATCAAGACTAAATGGACCGTGGATGTCCTAGCCGCCTTATATATCAAGGAGATTGTCAGGTTGCATGGTATTCCAAGTTCCATTATTTCGGATCGAGATCCGAGATTCACCTCTCATTTCTGGAAAGGTTTGCAATCATCTATGGGTACTAGGCTAAGATTTAGCACTGATTTTCACCCTCAGACTGATGGACAAACTGAGAGGATGAATTAGATTATTGAAGATATGTTGAGAGACTACTTGATAGACTTCGGTGGAAGTTGGCATGAACATTTACCGCTCACTGAGTTTGCTTATAACAATAGCTATCAGTCGAGTATACAAATGGCACCATTCGAACCTCTTTATGGCAGAAGCTGTAGATCGCCTCTATGCTGGAGCGAGGTTGGAGAGAAGAGATTGCTTGGTCCCGATATTGTCCAAGATACAATTGACAAAATCCAGTTGATTCAAGAAAGATTGAAGGTAGCTCAATCACGGCAAAAGAGTTATACCGACAATCGGAGGAGAGACCTTGAATTCCAAGTGGGGGAGCATGTCTTTTTAAAGATCTCGCCCACACGAGGAATTAGAAGATTCGGCATCAAGGGAAAGCTGAGTTCGAGATTTATTGGCCCTTTTGTGATTCTAGAACGAATCGGCGAGGTGGCGAACAAGCTGGCTTTGCCTTCTCAACTGGCCGGTGTACACGATGCCTTCAATGTATCAATGCTAAGGAAGTACGTGTACGATCCTTCACATGTGATTCAATTTGAAGAATTGAAGCTGCAAAAGGACTTATCATATGAAGAAAGACCGATCAAGATATTAGATCGGAAACTACACTAACTGAGGAATCGGGCTATACCGATGGTGAAAGTCTAATGGAGCAAACGTGGATTCGAGGAAGCCACATGGAAGTTAGAAGAATCTATCAAGAAGAAATACCCGGATTTAATCTCAGGTTAGAATTTGACCTTTCAATTTTAATTTTTGAATTTTAGTAATATAATGTGAATTTGGAGGACCAAATTCTTTTAAGTGGGGGAGGATGTAGAAACCCGATAAACAAAGATGAGAAATAAAAGTTTCAATTTTATTCTATAAATAAAATTTTCATGAAATAATTAAATGACATTTTTACTATATGTAATAAACTAGATAAATGTATTTACTTGATTTTACTTAAGGTAAATTTAAAAATAAATACTTTAACCCTTAGACAAATCATAGGAAGCCCCATAAAAGTCCATATAATGGACTAGGATTATAATTGGCCCATTGGATAATTCATAATGGATTGGATTATTGGATTAAAGGATTTATTAAAAGATAATTAGACAAAAATTCGTAACACATGTTTAATATGGTATTTAAAGGATTATAATAACCTCATTTCTAGAAGATTGACCCAAGAATTAACCCTTACCTAAGATACAACTTTAGACCAGCCGTTTTTACATTGTTTTCACACCAAAGATGGGCTAGATTAAAAAGAGAAATAAATTTTTTTTTATAAATTGCACCTCATACTATCCCATATATATTGCACCTCATATATATGGGATAGTATTGGTATGAACTTTAGACCAGCCGTTTTATGCTACAAAAAAAAATTTAACATGCTGTAATAATTAAAATGTGCTAATATTACCTTTCCTTACTTTTGGTGACTAAATGCTTACCATTAATGTGGATTTTCAAATATTATAATTTCTATTGTATAGTGACTAATATTTATTCCCACATTGAAAGTTTTGAAAACTTTCATGGCTTTATATGTTGGAGAGCTCACCCTTGGGTCAGGACCCAAGGGGCATAAGATGTGGGCTCGAGTTGTGAGTTGAATTGAATGGATACGAAAATCTTAGTATATTTATGGCCGAAGGTATAGATCGCATCTATGGCCGAAGGTAAGATTTTCGTATCCATTCAATTCAACTCACAACTCGAGCCCACATCCTATGCCCCTTGGGTCCTGACCCAAGGGTGAGCTCTCCAACATATAAAGCCATGAAAGTTTTCAAAACTTTCAATGTGGGAATAAATATTAGTCACTATACAATAGAAATTATAATATTTGAAAATCCACATTAATGGTAAGCATTTAGTCACCAAAAGTAAGGAAAGGTAATATTAGCACATTTTAATTATTACAGCATGTTAAATTTTTTTTTGTAGCATAAAACGGCTGGTCTAAAGTTCATACCAATACTATCCCTAAAAAAGAGAAAATCCATACCAATACTATCCCATATATATTGCACCTCATAGATAATCATTCAAGACCTTTTGCAATCTCAAACAAAAACACAGAAGTGAAAGATCAAGACAACTCCCTCAGATTTTCGATGAAAAGCTTCTGTAGGATGAGAAACCGTTCTTGAAGAAAGATGATCGATTCTTGCATGGATGATGCTTGTATCTTGATTCTCCGTGTTGCTTCCAATAGAGGATCGATTAGGGACTTGAATTCACATTCTTCCCTTCACATATAAGCTCAAAACAAGGTGGAAGAGGGCTTGTGAGCTTCAACTCCGAACCTGCATACACAAGGGTTAGCAAAAAACCCAAAAATCGGATCTCACCTCTCTCCTTATGGTTTGTGCCCCAAAGAGATGTATATAAATGATTAGAACGGTCAAGGGACAGCTTGGAGACCAGATCCACGAATTAGGGAGACATATAGGGCATTAGGAATTGATTGGTAGGACGTTCGACCGGAAGGGGTCGACCCTTGGGGTCGACCCTCGTGAGAGGGTTGAAGACCCAAAGGCAATGGGTCGACCCTTGGGGTCGACCCTCGTGAGCAGCCGTGCTGTTTTTGGATATTAGTTCACAGGGGTCGACCCTTGGGGTCGACCCTTAGGGTGTTTTTGAAGTTCTGGGCATATGGGTCGACCCTTGGGGTCAACTCTCACATGAATGGGTCGACCCTTGGGGTCGACCCTTTCAGTTATGCTGAAAGGACCCAACGGGAGTTAAAAACAAGCCACCGGGGGTCGACCCTTGGGGACGACCCTTCCAAGGGGGGTCGACCCCAGGGGTCGACCCTTTCAGGCAGCTTTCACAAAAAGGGTTCTGTTTTGATTCTGTTTGAACAGAACCTGAGATGGTCGACCCCAGGGGTCGACCCATTCTTGTTTGGGCTTGAAAAACCACTAAAAACACCATCAAATCAATGGGAAACAATTGATTAAATATTACCATAATTCCATGAAGATCCATCATGATTTTTCACCCTGAAAAATATGATAAATCAAGATGTTAGATCAAGATCAAAATATATGGGTCATACTGTAATGCCCCGGATCCTTGGCAGGTCTTGCTGGATCTTCATTGGATCTTTCGGATCTGTTTCGGTGAGTTTCGGTTCGCTTTTGTGGCTTCCGAGTTGAGCTTTACGAGCCGTGTGGGTTTTTCTCTCGTACTAGTTACGGAACCCTACGGTTAGTTTGTTTATCAGTTCATCGACTCGCGGATGCTACAGCGACGATGTACTCTTCGAGCCGGTCGTTTCGACTATTTTTACGAATTTTTTGGAGATAGGGCCAGAAATCAAATTTTTTGGAAATTCAAAAAATTCCTAATTTCTTTTCCTTTTTCTTTCCTTTTCCTCTCTCCTCTTCTCATTCGCCGCCGCCATCTCTCTCTCTCTTCGTTTCTCTCCTCTCGAGCCTCCTTGGCTCCGGCTGCAGACGGGGTACCTAGAGGCACGTGTTGGGGATGCTGTGGAGCTGACTGGGTGCGCGATAGGATGAGGATGGAGTGGTTCTGGCGCGATCCCGAACGGTGGATTCAAAGCCGACGTTTGAGCTCGCGGCGTGGTTTTCGGCGATGTTTAGTACCTTCGGGGCACGGTTTCTTCGGTGGAGGTAGGGTGTTGGTTCCTCACTTCCTCCTCTCTGTTTTCCCTGCCCTTGCACTTCGTTTGGTGCGGAAACGGCCGAGTTTGGGCTTGTTTAGCCTAAACCGCGAATTTCGGGTTTTGTAGGGTTCGCCGGAGAACGGCAACCATTTGTAGCTCGGTTAGTGTTGAACTGACCGTTGGGATGTTAGGATCCCATCCATGCTACTTTTGTGTCGATAGGTGGTCATTCGAGGCCGGTAGGAGCCCGGGAACCATGGTGACTCATTTAGGGTCGATTTGTTAAAATTGCCCCGATCTTGTGTTTTTGTGCTTGCATGTGGGCCTTCTTATGTGGTCTTTCATCGTCGAGGGTTGTTTCCCCTGCGCTTCGGCGTGAATAGGGTGTGGAATGGGCCGATTTGGTCAACCCTCCATTTTCCCGCCGTAACTGGTGTCGCGGTCGTTCCAGGGACCGTCACATGCCCTGACGGCCCCACGACTGACCATTACAGCGTCTGGGTTGATTTGAGTTCTTCGGGGTTTTGAGAGTGTGACGGCCCACGGGTGGCGCGTCACATCTCTCTGACGCGTCCCGTGAGACGCGTTACGTCTATTTTGTCATTTTATGTCTGGGTTAAGTCGGTTCCTATGACGCGCTTGCCCCTGTGCGTCAGGTGAGTGTAACGCGCCTGCCCCAGGCCGTTACATTCTGGTTGACTGACGTTGACCTTTTGAGGCGGTTCCCCTGGCGCGCCTGCCCTAGCGTGTCAGGTGTGCGTAACACGCCTACCCCAGGCCGTTACGTTCTGTTTGACCGTGTTTGACCGAGTGTCTTGGTTCGCCTAACGGCCGTGCTCCCGTGCGTTAGGTGTGTGTAACGCACCTATCCTAGGCCGTTACATGCTATTTTGGCTGAGTTAGGGTGGTTGCGTTGTTGTCTCTAACGGCCTCGTCCCCGTGCGTTAGGTGATTGTAACGCATCCGGTCGGGACCGTTACATGCCTCTCAGCCAGTTGTTGTTCTGGGTTTTGTTAGCCCTGACGCGTCTGCCTTGCCGCGTTAGGTGGCTGTAACGTGCCTTGGTCTGTGCGTTACGTGGTTCGAGCTCTGGTTTGTTTTGAGGTTGTTGGCCCTGACGGCCCCGATCGGGCGCGTCAGGCTGGTGTAATGCGCCCGGTGCTATGCGTTACATGCCTTTGTGTTTCTGGAGTTGGTTAGGGCAGTGTGTGTGACGGCCTGTTCCCCGACCGTCACGTTGGGTGTAACGGCCTAGGCTTAGATCGTCAGATTCATGTAGCGGTCTAAGGGTGGTGCGTTACATGCCTTGTGCTCCGATTTCTGTGATTTCGGCTTCTGTTTGTCATGGCTTGGCCGTGTGGTCTGCCCGTTGTCCCGTGGATGTCTCCTGACGTCCTAGGAGGGCTTAGACTACGTTGTAAGGTAGCCATGAGTCTTCTTGCTTGTGGTAGGATTCTCTATCCTACTCTTGTGTGTGTCTTTGGTTGGGTTCCAGTCAACCCGGGGTGACCCAGCGGTTGACGGGCGACCTTGCGTGTGGGTGTCTTGGCGGTTTTGTCCAGCCCGAGACACTGGTTCTGGATGCCTCGAGGTATCGTCTTACCTTGGTTTGCGTGTCCAGACGTGTGCTGAGGGTCTTCGGTGTTCCCTCAGGTCTCCGTGTGTTGTTTTCTGCGGAGTGTCATTTCTTGTGGCTTAGGATTAGACCGATTGGCGGCTTGTTCCGCTGTTTGTGACGATCTTGCCTTTGAGTCGTTCGACTCGGGATCGTTACGTGGTAGGTCTAGTTGCCAAGTCTTGAGTCTGTCGGCAGTGGTTGTACTACCAGTGGTGCTTCGTAGTACGTGTGACAGGGTTTCCGTAGACTGTCTGTACTCTAGCACTTGTGTTTTAGAGTCTGTGCCTTGTGAACCTCCACTAGTCGTAGCCTGTGATGTAGGCTTTTTAGTACGTCACCCACCGGGAGTGGTGGACGGGCAGTTTTCCGTTACACGGTTTTTAAGCTAGTTCCGTGGGCCCCGGCCAACGGTAGCATCCTACCGAGGGGAATACTAGCTAGAGGCCTGGCCTAGGTAGTGGTCAGTGTGTGCACACGTGGTCAAGGACTGAGGACTTGCGTCGATGGGCGTGACCCTGACTAGTCACTCGCAGTGTGGTACTACGGTCTTATGTCCGTGAGGTGCCATTTTTTCTTGGAACGTCGTTGTTCGTTGGACCTTGTTCTTGGTGTGTCTAGTCTCCTCCGTGCTGCACACGGTCTGGTAGACGTGACACTTGTGGCGCAGTGTAAGACGTCAGTGGACGCATCTGGTTGTTCTTCTAGTGTGAGGGTACTCCTATCACTTGACCGGCGACTCTCGCGTTTCTCGGAGCCGGTGTTCTCCTTTCCATGTCGGCTAGTCTTGGCCTTGCCCAAGATTTGCTTCCCTGGCTATGTGGTCTGTTCTTGGCTGTGTCCAAGATGAGCCTGTGGTTGCGTACACGATGTTCCAATCGTGTAGGCCATTGTGGTTGTTTCATCTGTCCTTGCAGGGCTTCATTTTGGACCTGGTGTCGGGTCGACAGATCGGTAACTTCTGACTTTGCTGGATCAGAGTCGCCCTTCTATTGTTGCTTGGAGTAGTTTGGGGTGCCGAGGTTAGTTCAGCCGTCGCTTATCTGGCGCGGGTTCTTCCCCTTTCTTGCTTGTTCCCTACTCCTACTTCCCGTCTGCTTACTACTGCCTGTAGCGTAGTTTTACAGCTTTGTAGTGTAGTTTCCTGCTTGGCTACACCTACTATTTTTTTGTTGTTGTTGTTCCGTGTTACTGCGTGTTTTTCAGTGGGGATCCGCGTGACCCCTACTGAGCCAGTGACACGTGGCTCACCCCTACTTTTCAGGTGGGGTGGCGTTGTTCGTTTGCTTCCGCGTGGTTCCTGGAGAGTGCGTGCTCGTTGCGTGCCGTTGTCTCCAGCTAGTACTTGCGTCGGGCTTCTCCCGACCTTTTGGAACGTCTTTCCTTTCTGTCGACTGTACTGTGCTAGACTTGTTGTCCTTAGCTTTGGACTTGACTCTGGGATATAATTGTTAATTTGAAACTGTTAATTAAAAAGTAATTTTATTTCTGCTACTTTAGCAAACCTATCTAATGAAATTTAATTGCTTACTGTACTATCTCTGTGGCTTCAATGTACTCTACACGTGCCTTTTTCCCTTCGGAGCTTTCCCGCTCTTGGGAGGCCTCGCGGGTTCCATGCGGTATCACGCGTATCCGGTAGTCCTACCGGGTATGCCGGGTATCCGGAATCCGGGTCGCTACAGATTGGTATCAGAGCAGTGTTCTGAGATGTTCGGAGTTCTTTTCTGTGCTATCAGAGCATTGTCGTATGAAGTACATGGGAATCTGAGATATACAGTATCCAGAGTCGTGAAAGTCAAGTACAGTCTTCAGCTGGCTTTGGTTTGCGATTTTTTGTCGTGTTGTTTTCGGTGTGTTGTCTTGTGCATGCTGTTCTGGCACTGCACGAGATGGTTCTGCTCTCGTCAGGATGTGACGAGGTGTTTCTTTTTTGTCGTTGTGTTTGTTTCGATCAAGTTGTACTTGGCAGAATTCACCGGAAGGCTTGAATCTGCAGTACATTGTTCAAGGTTTTCTCCGTATGTTGTTCAAGTTGCTGTTGGCCTTTAGGCATGGTCTGATGACCGTACATGTTATTACGTTGTTTTGGTCGTCCCGGCTTGAGTCTGTTCAGCTCCTGATGTGTTTTGCTTCTATTGAAGTGCTCGATTAGATTCCGTGTTTGCGAAGTTGCTCAGGCAAGCTAGGATTTTTCCTTCTTGGTGAGCTTTTGTGGTTGAGCTTCCTGCTTCTCGTCCCCTCTGGTGGAATCTTTTTCGAGGGTTGCCTTGGAATTGCTATCTTGGTGATGCCTTTGTCCTGTGTCTGCTTAAGTGTGGACAGCTTTATTTTGAGCCGGATCTGCTCTTTACTTTACGGTTGCTTGGCTTTGGACTCCATTATGGTGTTAAGAGCTGTTGTGTACCGTATTGTCGTGCCGTGTCCAGCGGCCGATGTATTGTGAAGGCTCATTTATCATTTTCAGGACGTGAAGGTAAGCTGAGATTGATGCTTTCCTTGTGCTTTGTGCTGAAGCTGGTGCTCTTCTCCTGTTGCACTTAGGCTCCTTGTGATCGGTTGCTCGCGGGATCGGTACTCATGGCGTGTGATTTACGATCTTCATTGATTGCGATGGCGCCTGGTGTGTGCTGAGGTGCGACTACCGAGGTTGTTCTGTTGCCTGTGTGCGTTGTTGAGTGCGCAGTGGAAGCGTGTGGGTTGGCTACCCACGGGTCGAGAGATTTGTTCTTTCTTGATGGGACTTCGTCTTGGCTTCTTGTGCCTCGATGTCGTCTGCTGCTGTGCCGTTATTGGTGGTTTTCTGGTGTTGGCATTGGCATTTGCGAGTGTTGGGGAATTTGTCGACATTCCTGCTGATTGAGTACCCTCTACTCTGCATTTTCTTTTCTTGGGTGTTGTGCTCTCGAGGCGTGTTGGTAGTCCTTGAGATGCGTTCCCCGAGATCGTGGTTGTTGTTTTGGCGCTGTTTCTCTATGATTTTGTGTCACTGTTTTGGACCATGGTCTTGTCGGTTAGCTTTGCTGTACTCTTTTTCCCTAGACTTGGCTTGCGACTCGATTAGATGTAATATGTGAGTGAGGACTGACTTGATTGTGCTTGTGGTCCGGTGCTGTTGTCAATGGCGTCATGTGTGCCAGGTGTTCCCTGTTGCCTTTGGCACTGGAGCCGATGATGTGGTCGAGTTGTCAGCTAAGAGGACTGTGTCTCCTCGTGCAAGCTGCCGCTTGCCATGTTGTCGTTGTGTTTCTCGGTCGGTTGTTTGTTGTTATGACAGTCGTGTCTCTTTTCTTGGTGAGACGTAAGTGACGTTGCCTTGTTTCGGAGGTGTCGGACTTGTGTTCGCTTGTGTCGTGCTCGATCCAGAGCATGTGCTCATGATAGTGGTCTGACAGTGTTCCTCTGAGCTATGTTTCTCGAGATTTGTGTTGTTTCTGTGATTGTGTTGTTGGGTTGTTCTTCCCTGCTTATCCTTTGTTAGTCCTTAATTTCGAGGGTGAAATTTCTTAAAGGAGGGGAGGATGTAATGCCCCGGATCCTTGGCAGGTCTTGCTGGATCTTCATTGGATCTTTCAGATCTATTTCGGTGAGTTTCGGTTCGCTTTTGTGGCTTCCGAGTTGAGCTTTACGAGCCGTGTGGGTTTTTCTCTCGTACTAGTTACGGAACCCTACGGTGAGTTTGTTTGTCAGTTCATCGACTCGCGGATACTATAGCGACGATGTACTCTTCGAGCCGGTCGTTTCGACTATTTTTGCGTATTTTTTGGAGATAGGGCCAGAAATCGGATTTTTCGGAAATTAGGAAAATTCCTAATTTCTTTTCCTTTTTCTTTCCTTTTCCTCTCTCCTCCTTCTCATTCGCCGCCGCCGTCTCTCTCTCTTCGTTTCTCTCCTCTCGAGCCTCCTCGGCTCCGACTACAGATGGGGTACCTAGAGGCACGTGTTGGGGATGCTGTGGAGCTGACTGGGTGCGCGATAGGGCGAGGATGGAGTGGTTCTGGCGCGATCCCGAACGGTGGATTCAAAGCCGTCGTTTGAGCTCGCGGCGTGGTTTTCGGCGCGGTTTAGTCCCTTCGGGGCACGGTTTCTTCGGTGGAGGTAGGGTGATGGTTCCTCACTTCCTCCTCTCCATTTTCCCTGCCCTTGCACTTCGTTTGGCGCGGAAATGGCCGAGTTTGGGCTTGTTTAGCCTAAATCGTGAATTTCGAGTTTTGTAGGGTTCACCGAAGAATGGCAACCATTTGTAGCTCGGTTAGTGTTGAACTGACCGTTGGGATGTTAGGATCCCATCCATGCTAGTTTTATGTTGATAGGTGGTCATTCGAGGCCGGTAGGAGCCCGAGAACCTCGATGACTCATTTAGCGTCGATTTGTTAAAATCGCCCCGATCTTGTGTTTTTGTGCTTGCATGTGGGCTTTTTAGCCTTCTTATGTGGTCTTTCATCGTCGAGGGTTGTTTCCCCTGCGCTTCGGCGTGAATGGGGTGTGGAACGGGCCGATTTGGTCAACCCTCCGTTTTCCCGCCGTAACTGGTGTGGCGGTCATTCTAGGGACCGTCACATGCCCTGACGACCCCACGACTGACCGTTACAGCATCTGGGTTGATTTGAGTTCTTCGGGGTTTTGAGAGTGTGACAGCCCAGGGGTGGCGCGTCACATCTCTCTGACGCGTCCCGTGAGACGCGTTACGTCTATTTTGTCATTTTATATCTGGGTTAAGTCGGTTCCTCTGACGTGCTTGCCCCTGTGCGTCAGGTGAGTGTAACGCGCCTGCCCTAGGCCGTTACATTCTGGTTGACTGACGTTGACCTTTTGAGGTGGTTCCCCTGGCGCGCCTGCCCTAGCACGTCAGGTGTGCGTAACGCGCCTGCCCCAGGCCGTTACGTTCTGTTTGACCGTGTTTGACCGAGTGTGTGGGTTCGCCTAACGGTCGTGCTCCCGTGCGTTAGGTGTGTGTAACGCGCCTGTCCCAGGCCGTTACATGCTGTTTTGGCTGAGTTGGGGTGGTTGCGTCGTTGTCTCTAACGGCCTCGTCCCCGTGTGTTAGGTGATTGTAACGCGTCCGGTCGGGACCGTTACATGCCTCTCAGCCAGTTGTTGTTCTGGGTTTTGTTGGCCCTGAAGCGTCTGCCTTGCCGCATTAGGTGGCTGTAACGTGCCTTCGTCCGTGCGTTACGTGGTTCGAGCTCTGGTTTGTTTTGAGGTTGTTGGCCCTGACGGCCCCGGTCGGGCGTGTCAGGCTGGTGTAACGCGCCCAGTGCTGTGCGTTACATGCCTTTGTGTTTCTGGAGTTGGTTAGGGCGGTGTGTGTGACGGCCTGTTCCCCGACCGTCACGTTTGGTGTAACGGCCTAGGCTTAGACCGTCAGATTCATGTAGCGGTCTAAGTGTGGTGCGTTACATGCCTTGTGCTCCGATTTCTGTGATTCCGGCTTCTGTTTGTCTTGGCTTGGCCGTGTGATCTGCCCGTTGTCCCGTGGATGTCTCCTGACGTCCTATGAGGGCTAAGACTACGTTGTAAGGTAGCCAGGAGTCTTCTTGCTTGTGGTAGGATTCTCTATCCTACTCTTGTGTGTGTCTTTGGTTGGGTTCCGGTCAACCCGGGGTGACCCAGCGGTTGACGGGTGACCTTGCGTGTGGGTGTCTTGGCGGTTTTGTCCAGCCCAAGACACTGGTTCTGGATGCCTCGAGGTATCATCTTACCTTGGTTTACGTGTCCAGACATGTGCTGAGGGTCTTCTGTGTTCCCTCAGGTCTCCGTGTGTTATTTTCTGCGGAGTGTCATTTCTTGTGGCTTAGGATTAGACCGATTGGCGGCTTGTTCCGCTGTTTGTGACGATCTTGCCTTTGAGTCGTTCGAGTCGGGATCGTTACGTGGTAGGTCTAGTTGCCTAGTCCTGAGTCTGTCGGTAGTGGTTGTACTGCTAGTGGTGCTTCATAGTACGTGTGACAGGGCTTCCGTAGACTATCTGTACTCTAGCACTTGTGTTTTGGAGTCCGTGCCTTGTGAACCTCCACTAGTCGTAGCCTGTGACGTAGGCTTTTTAGTACGTCACCCACCGGGAGTGGTGGACGGGCAGTTTCCCGTTACACGGTTTTTAAGCTAGTTCCATGGGCCCCGGCCAACGGTAGCGTCCTAGCGAGGGGAATACTAGCTAGAGGCCTGGCCTAGGTAGTGGTCAGTGTGTGCACACGTGGTCAGGGACTGAGGACTTGCGTCGACGGGCGTGACCCTGACTAGTCACTCACAGCGTGGTACTGTGGTCTTATGTCCGTGAGGTGCCGTTTTTTCTTGGAACGTCGTTGTTCCTTGGACCTGGTTCTTGGTGTGTCTAGTCTCCTCCGTGCTGCACACGGTCTGGTAGACGTGACACTTGTGGCGCAGTGTAAGACGTCAGTGGACGCATCTGGCTGTTCTTCTAGTGTGAGGGTACTCCTATCACTTGACCGGCGACTCTCGTGTTTCTCGGAGCCAGTGTTCTCCTTTCCGTGTCGACTAGTCTTGGCCTTGCCCAAGATTTGCTTCCCTGGCTGTGTGGTCTGTTCATGGCTGTGTCCAAGATGAGCCTGGGGTTGCGTACACGATGTTCCAATCGTGTAGGCCATTGTGGTTGTTTCATCCATCCTTGCTGGTCTTCGTTTTGGACCTGGTGTCAGGTCGACAGATCGGTAACTTCTGACTTTGCTGGATCATAGTCGCCCATCTGTTGTTGCTTGGAGTAGTTTGGGGTGTCGAGGTTAGTTCGGCCGCCGCTTTTCTGGTGCGGGTTCTTCCCCTTTCTTGCTTGTTCGCTACTCCTACTTCCCGTCTGCTTACTACTGCCTGTAGCGTAGTTTTACAGCTTTGTAGTGTAGTTTCCTGCTTGGCTACACCTGCTATTTTTTTGTTGTTGTTGTTCCGTGTTACTGCGTGTTTTTTAGTGGGGATCCGCGTGACCCCTACTGAGCCAGTGACACATGGCTCACCCCTACTTTGTAGGTGTGGTGGCGTTGTTCGTTTGCTTCCGCGTGGTTCCTGGAGAGTGCGTGCTCGTTGCGTGCCGTTGTCGCCAGCTGGTACCTGCGTCGGGCTTCTCCTGACCTTTTGGTACGTCTTTCCTTTCTGTCGACTGTACTGTGCTAGACTTGTTGTCCTTAGCTTTGGACTTGACTCTAGGATATAATTGTTAATTTGAAACTGTTAATGAAAAAGTAATTTTATTTCTGCTATTTTAGCACACCTATCTAATGAAATTTAATTGCTTACTGTACTATCTCTGTGGCTTCAATGTACTCTACACGTGCCTTTTTCACTTCGGAGCTTTCTCGCTCTTGGGAGGCCTCGCGGGTTCCATGCGGTATCACGCATATCCGGTAGTCCTACCGGGTATGCCGGGTATCCGGAATCCGGGTCGCTACACATGCATTAACATATGAAGCTCGTTTTGAGGCCAAGACCCAAATGACATGAAGTATGAACATGAAAGCACTTGCATGAAACTCATAAATGCTTTGATAACATTTTCATCTTAAGATCCTCATATGAGTTCCAAATTCAGTTCAGAGCAACACTTACCTCATTGTTTTATCTGAGTTCACATTTCTTGTTGTTTGGTTTAGTCATTCATACACATAGTCATGAAATTCCAAATATCATTCACCATAGCATGATAGTATAGATTTGGAATTCAAAGAGTAAGGAGCCAAGCCACATAAAATAATATTGAGTCACATTCAATTTGATCATCATCCAAACTCTCAAACCACACATCATTCCCTTGGGGGCAAGCAATGATATTTGCATCTCAATCATTACCAAAGTACATATGCATGGCTAGAGGATAAGTCAAGCAACAAGGACATGAATAACCATTCACGCACAAGGCCAAGCATTCACTCATTTTGTAATCATCAAAATCACATACACAACAATCTCCCCCATTTTGATGTTGACAAAATATTATGCTATAATGCTCTCTCCCCCTTTGACATAAGCAGAAATGGGGAGCCGGACGGGGAATCCAGAATGGCAAGAACCTATGGACACTGGGATCATGAAGAGAACCAATATGCACAATATGCATTAACTAATTGCAAAATAGTTTGATACCAATTGTTGAAATTGGAAATGCAAATGTGGACAACATGGTCATGTAGAATGCAAGATGACAAAACGATATGACAATGCTCACAAGTTACAGCAATTGGAAATGGTGGATGATAGGAACTAGAATGAGCAAGCAAACAAGCACTCATACACCCATAGTAAGGTAGTGACTCATGCAAGTCCTGATGACTGAAGCAGATAAGATCACATGCAAAGATCCACCTTTGACATTGACATATTAGATGAATGACTTTGATTTTCAAGTTTTTGATTTTTTGTTTTCTTGTGAAATGCATGAAACAGGATGTATGAAAATGATGAGACATGAAATGCATACAATGGAATCAAGCAGATATCTATAGATACATGCAACAGAACTTTTTCACAAGAAGTGATACGAATTGATTTATAGTGAGGGGATAGGTGTAGGAAAATTGCAAGTGAGTCATTAAGTTCAGAATGCTCATGATTACACCTAGAGGATTGTGCAGATAAATAGGAGAAGACGTACAGTAGGTCAAACAGTTAATCAAATTTTTAAAATACATATCAAATCAAATTACCATGTGTAAGTGAGTAACATGAGAATGAAGTTTAGCCATATGGATAACCAGATTTTCAATTAAACATAATAGTAATGGCATAGACTGCATTTCAATCTAGAGAACATCGTATTGGAGGCTACGCTCTACCTCATCAAATTATCATCAGTAATTTTCACACTGACAATCTGAATTTTTCTAAGAAGGATCAGGTTCAAATAATTCCTTTTTACGCGAGAAGACACATGGAGCTCATGCCAGAATCTCCGGTTACTCAGAATACTGAACCTTGTCACCTCATTTGAACAGAGATACTTTAGTCAACACTTTTCAGAAATGAACCACATCACGTCTAAGGTGACATGTGCCCAGTTTACTCAGTGAGACTTAGCATTGCTCTACCTTTCATATCAACCATTTTTTGTATGTCGAGGCAGGCAGCTTTTTCCTCAACTGTCTCTTATCATCCATGCAGCAAGTTGAATTACTTTAGAGTGTTGAAATGAAATTCCTATATCCTTATGAACAACACTCAATTTCACATTAAAGTGCATGAAGTGTATGAATTTGATTTAACATGTATGGAGAAAATTTAACTTAGAACAGGATAGTGTAGCTCCCCCTATATAAATGCAATAAGTATGAAATGCTCCCCCTTAGAGTTTTACATGAAGCACACTTGTTAAGACTCAGATGCAACATTATTTATCAATGAAGTATATGATCTTAGAAGTTTCAAGGAAGGGGTTGAATAGCATATAATAACATGCAAGCATACAATAAAGATATGCATACGCAATGCAAAATGAAAAGGTATGCAATCTCAGTTCTTGAAATGTTGGCTCCAAGGATATGAGACCAATTGTTGGAAGTATTCATTTTGGCATTTATGCAACATGAAATGTGTAAAATGATGCATTTCAAAAATATGTACTATATATATGCTGAAAATGCCAACAATGCAACAAGACACACGATGAGCTTCATCTTCTAAAAGCACTATGTGAATGATGTGCAGAGAATGATATGCAAATATGCAATGTGATGTAAGATTTCAGATTTCACATGACACTCTATATGCATCTAATGCAACTAATGCATGACACGCATTACCAATTGTTAAAATGTGAGGACACAATTTTATTCTGAAAAGAGAATTCAGAAAATTCATTCAAAGCGTCAAGATCATCATATGTGAACTTTTCTTGAAAACAGTTGTGCTTTTATCCAGAAAGATGAGTGGCACATTGGTAAAGATCATGGAACATTGATCAACTTCAGTCCTCAAGATGTTCAGCCACAAACACAATATCATCATGCTGAGAGAATGGAAAAATATCATTTTCAAAATTTTCAGCATGCAAAATTCCCCCATAATCAATGCATGATTTCAGAAAATTCATTTAAGTTGGATGCCATATGCATAGATGATTCATGGTACCGGACGGAGGCATATTCTCATGCATGGTGATAGCTTTCAGACAGGCTTGACCTGCCCTTCCACATGTCACCATTTTATATACCATGTAATCATTGAAATGATGATCAGAAATAAATATTTTCTCATTTGACATCGGGGGTTTAGCAAAAGGCATTCAATGGCTATACTCTCATATATGCTGCTCAGATGTTTCAATACCATTCAGTCAAGCATTCATTATCCACATTGTCAAGAACAACCAAGGGGTATTCAAACCTTCACAATCACTGTCTATCAAGTTATGGCATTAACATCAAGACCAAGGAACTTCAGCCAAACACTTTATTTTCTCACCTTTGTCTTGAGTTACCTTTATTAACTTTTTCAAATTCTTTACTTTATTCCCCTTGTTGTCTTCTGCATCAATAAGCTCCTTTCTTTCTCTCCTGCAAGAAATAGAATGATATTAGCCAAAAGAAATGGAAGTAGATCAACTCTGGCATTGAAGTCCTCTTGAGCTCATTTCTTTCTCTCCATGATTTCAAGGGTTGATGGTCATTATCAAACCTGCACTGTAAAGAGCTCAATTCATGTCAATATTAAGCCAATGCATATGAAGAAACTTACTTCAAGGCTTTTCATCACATATGACTCTCTCTCTCTCAACCTGCAATATCAGAAACTCAATTTCATATCAATCTCAACTCAATACAAATGAGAAAGCCAATTTCAGTGCTTTTCTTCCACAAGACAATCTCCTATGAGCTGCAAGTCTGAATGATGAGCTTCAAGTATCAACTCAGGGACAAGCCCATGTTCACCAAGGCATCACACCAGAACTGGCCAAGTCAACGTAGTGTCTTCCTCTTGGCCTCAAGGCAATCCTGCAACAAGAGTTCTCATTTGGTTGTTTTGGGTACCCAAACCTTCTTGGGTCCCGGATGGTTAGTTGCACCTCTAGAGGGTGCCTTCCACAGTTTTTGGGCATGCATATCATCAAAATACATTAAGGAGCAAACATGCATGGTATGCCCAAACTCACCACAATAATGACAACAACCGAGAGACTTCACAGAATTCTCATAAACATGATAATCAAATTTCTGTGATTTAGCATGAATGTTATCATTATAAGCATGGAAATTTCTCTTCTTCAAAACAGGATGAGCATGAAATTTCTGTGGGTTGGCGAAAGTATAATTATTTTTGACTTTGAAATTATTTCTTTCATTTGCTTGCCAACACTGTGACACACGGTGTCCTAACTTTCCACATTTAAAACAAGCAACCCTTTTTCTTTTGGAAACAAGTTCATTTTTGCATGCTTTCAAATCATCCGATTTCATAATGAAACAATCATTCATCAAATGACCATGCTTACCACAATAATGACAATTGACATTTGTTGATTTTGGAGCATGGTTTTTGTGTGACTTTTGTGAGCATGAATCCTATTACTCCTAGGTTGAGCTTGAGCCTTGGGATTTGATTTCTCAACACAAGAAGCATTTGACATATTTGAGGAACAAGAAGCATGCACAAAAGATGTTTGAGCCTTTAGCCCAAATGCTTTCTTTTTGGTGGGTTCATATCCAAGACCTTCTCTTTGAAAATTTACCATGGTCCCCAAAATCTTGTTCAGATTCTCTTCCCCATTCACAAACTTAGACAAGGAAGCATTCAGATCAATAATTTCCTTTTCAAGTGATGAAATATGTAATTCATAGGAAATGATCTCATTGTCACAGGAAATGACTCTTTCATTCAATTGGGTATTGATGGTTTTGTAGCTCTCCATCATTTGTTCAAGCACATGCATCTTGTCAGATTCATCAACAATCACAGATTTCCCTTTTTCAAGTTTTTCAAGATTTTATAATCTACTTTCAAGTAGGGAGATTTGAATTAGCATCGCACTGTGCTCCTTTTTGAGTTCTTCATTTTCATTTGTAAGTTTATCATTCATAATCAATTCATTGCAAATATCATGATCAATAGAGTTTGACTCCATTTTGTTTCTTAGATCTTTTTCAGTTTTCTCCAATTGATCAATTATGTTCATGAGGGCAGCATTTTCATTTCTCAAACATGCAATGGTTTCTTTGTGACATTCAACATCATGCTCTAAAAGTTCATTAAAGTTAACAAGCTCAGAACATTTATCACAAGAACCATTTTCATGGACCAAGTTTTCAGATTTCTTTTTCAATTTTCTGTTTTTAGACTTGATTTTCTTATATTACTTTTCCAACTCATCATAAGCCTCAACAAGATCATCAAGAGTAAATTCTTCAGAATCTGAATTTACCTCTTCTGTATTTTCATCACTTTGTTGATCAGCATCATCGGCCATGAGACATATTTGTCTTTCCTTTTCTTGAGTTTTGATCAACCGGTCCATAAGCTCCTTTGCCGTCCTACAAGAAGATACAAATGGATACTTGTTAGTATTTACGGAAGCTTTCAATAAACTCAAAGCAGTAACATTATCATGATGCATCATTTTATCCTGATTAGACCACTTGGTCTCATCTAGAGGAAATATGTGTGGACCATGATAAATCAATTTCCAAAGACTAGGATTAGTAGAATTGATCACCACACACAGTTTACCTAGCCATGAATCAAAATCCGAACCAGTGAAGATTGGCAGACAATTCATTGAGATATGTTCAGAAAAATTCATGATTGTAGAATGCACTAGGATCACTCTGTAGATCGTAAGATCTAGGGACAACAGAGCCTCGCTCTGATACCAATTGTTGGGTCCCGTAGTGCAGGAACACGGATCTAGAGGGGGGGGTGAATAGATCCTTCTACTAAAAACTATGTCCAATTAAAAACTCAACTAGCACACAGCAGAATATACAAGATTGAGTAATTTAATCTAAACAGGTTTAAACTAGATTCACTCAATCTCACCGAGCTCACACGATTGCACAAACAGATAGGATAGAGAACACACATTCACAATAATCAAACCACAAGACACGGGGATTTTTAAGGTGGTTCGGGACCATGATAGGCTCCCTACGTCCACCCCTCACCAAATCGGTGAGGCTTCACTACACGCTACAAAATGTAGCAACACGGGGACGAACCCCAACACACACACGCTGCTTTCGCAGCAAACCACACACACGAGGCCTTGCCTCAACCTGCTGCCACAGCAGCACACACACACACACACTAGGGAACACACCCCGAACAAATTCCGCACACGGAGTCTGTGACGACCCAGAGTTCAGGATACCGATATACCGATAACATCGATACACCGATACCAAGAACTGGGGAGGCCACCCAAGAGGCTGATGAGGCCCCTGAAGGGTTAGTGGGGGTTAGCTGAGGAATATGCATAATTAATTGCGAATTGGGGCGCGCAATACAATCAAGTATTAAGATTTAAACACAAGAGCGGAAGCAATTTAAAATAACCAGAGTGATATATATATATCTAGTCCAGAGTCACACACACTAGTCCATAAGGTACAACTACACGGGACATACCCCGGCAGGCACTACACAAGCCTCAAAAAGGCAGCTTGTGCACAGCTGGCAGCTAGGAACGGTCCCGAAACAGCACACTACACTCCGGGAGACGGCGGGCGCGGCTCACCTGAAAGGAGAAGGGTGAGTCACAGCCAGACTCAGTAGGGGTCACGCGGATCCCTACCTCGTACTAAACAAGCGAACATGCATAAATAACAGCAATTAAAGCATGCCTTTAAACAAATACACAGGCAGTGGCATGAACAACTGATCACAAGAAAGCTGTAAGCTCTATCTAAGCAGGTATAACAGTTAACACATGCCACTACTAATTAAATGCAAGCGATTAAAGCTAAAACTACCAAATAGAATAAGCTGCAACTAATTCAGGCAACAAGGACGGACAACCACTGGAGCAGAAACCAGAAGCGTCCACTGACGGCTTACACTGCGTCTCAAGCACTCGCAGTCGTCGAAGCGACAAGCTAAATGCGTAAACAGTACCAAACCAAGTGACCAGTCAGAGTGGCACCCGTCGGTGTCAGTCCACAGTCTCCGACCACGTGTGCACACACTGACTCTAGCCTGAGCCAGGCCCTCTAACTAGTTTTCTCCCTTGGCAGGACGCTACCATTGGCTGGGAGCCCACGGAACTAGCTTACAAACCGTGAATGGGAAACATACCCCTCCGCCATCCTCAAGCGGGTCGGTACTCAACAGACCTTAGGGCAACGACAGTGGCTCCATTGCATGGAAAGAAAAGCTACTCTATTGGCATATAAAACCCGCCATAATATAGTAAGACAATACAACTATGGCATGAGTATAGAACGGAACGCATAAGCAATGGGCTGGGAGCATAAGCAAACTGACGGGCAAGCGGCGGTCAGAGGCCCACGCGCTACTTGGAAGTGACGGTCGGGGACTGGTGCGTTACATCAAGAGTGACGCGTTGGTCTCCAGCCGTTACTCCCTCCCGAGTTCCAACTCACAGGTGCAGGGGGGAATGTGACAGTAGGGGCCCTGTGCGTCGCTTCCAAGCGGCGCGGTAGGTCACCGCCGTTACATCCTCCCGAGTACCAAACCCAAAGGCCATGAAGGGGAGAGTGACGGTGGGGGTCCTATGCGTTGCTTCCAAGCAACGTGCGGGAACTCCGCCGTTACTTTCACCCGAGGCTCAAACCAACTAACAGCGTTCTAAAAATGATAGCAGACGAAGCGACGCCCCGGTCTCGGCGCGTCGCTCGGAAGCGATGGCCGGTCGACAGACCGCCGGGCTCACCGCCTCACCGGGCTAACGGAAAACAACGATCGAGTAACGGATGGGGTTCCCACCGTTACTCTCCAAACGACGCCCCTCGATAGGCCGTTATTTGGGAAGTGACGCGTCCATCTTGGACCGTCAGGCAAGTGACGGTTCCTGGCAGGACCGTCACTCCACCTGGGTTACGAGCGGGTACAGTTTGTAAACCGAAGCCCCCCAGGATGGCTGAAAACGCCGGGTATCGACGAAAAACCCTGTAACCTGCCAAACCACGCATGCTATACCACAATTAACAGCTAATCTAGCACATGCATCGCCTAAAATCGATCAACCGCGAAGAATATGGCCAAAACCCTAAATATGAACAAATGGGCTACATGCATACTACGGGGCGCTAATCAACAGGATGAGCTATAGGAAATGCTCCTAGCGAGCTAAGGATTCCATCCCCCTACCTCTTGCAAGCCGAAACGCGCGAAAAGCCCGCATGCACCGAGGTAGGCTCACCGAGCCTTCAAGCTCCAACACGCTCCCACGTCCACCGATCCATGTCGAGAAGGGTACCCACGCGTTCGCCTCGACGCGAGGAATCCAACGGCGCCAACCTTGCTTCAATCCGACCTCGTCTCGGCCGTGATCCCTAGGAAGGGGGGAGACGGTCGCGTAGAGGAGAGAGAGAGCGAGGGTGAGAGTGATCGACGGGGAAGAAAGGAGAGAGGGGGTGAGGGATTAATAAAATAAAAATAAAATTAATATATATATAATTTAATCATTATATATATAAAAATCTTATTAATATTCCAATAACCCTCAAACAGCTCCGAATAAATCCGGAAAAATACCAGACAAATTCCTAAAAATCCAGGAAAATAGCCGGAAATACCAGAACAATTAATAGAACAATAACCACGAAGGATCCATTAAGGCACGGGCCTTACAAAGTCACAACTCCATCCACACACACACGTAAGACAATGCCTACTCAACCATATGGGAGAAAACTCCCAACAACAATACACACGCGGATATACTCAGCACAATCAGCACACATATAACAACACACACACTCGGAGATCCCCTTCTCCGAACACCCACACAAGGTATTATCTCAAATGTATATGAATCAAAACATATATATGCTATGACCTCCCAACGAATTCTATAGATGAAAACTAGAAGTATGCATCGAGTATAAGGCTCCCCCTTCTTTAGCACAATCTGATTCTCCTTGCTCGTTGACGGATGATCATGATTTAGACATCATCTTCTTCGTCTCCTCGAGATGCACTTCTTTACCTTCTTCTAATTTCTTCTTCGCCCGAAAGAACAGATAGAAATGATAAGCTCCAAATCAAGCCTGTTTCCATCAGAAAATTGATTAGCCTCATAAACCCCTCTACTCTCATCCTTGTGGTACCACTCCTCCTTCTTCTTCTGCAAGAGAAAGGAAGGCATTAGTTCATCTTTGGTGCTTAGGATGAAAACCCAGTACTAATAAGATAGCAATCAATAGATGAACAAATGAACATGTATATATATATATATATATATATATATATATATATTGCACCTCATAGATAATCATTCAAGACCTTGAGCAATCTCAAACAAAAACACAGAAGTGAAAGATCAAGACAACTCCCTCAGATTTTCGATGAAAAGCTTCTGCAGGATGAGAAACCGTTCTTGAAGAAAGATGATCGATTCTTGCATGGATGGTGCTTGTATCTTGATTCTCCACGTTGCTTCCAGTAGAGGATCGATTAGGGACTTGAATCCACGTTCTTCCCTTCACATATAAGCTCAAAACAAGGTGGAAGAGGGCTTGGGAGCTTCAACTCCGAACCTGCATACACAAGGGTTAGCAAAACACCCAAAAATCGGATCTCACCTCTCTCCTTATGGTTTGTGACCCAAAGAGATGTATATAAATGATTAGAACGGTCAAGGGACAGCTTGGAGACCAGATCCACGAATTAGGGAGACATATAGGGCATTAGGAATTGATTGGTAGGACTTTTGGGGCAAGAAAACGGCGGTCAAACACGGCGGCTGGACGTTCGATCGGAAGGGGTCGACCCTTGGGGTTGACCCTCGTGAGAGGGTTGAAGACCCAAAAAGCAATGGGTCGACCCTTGGGGTCGACCCTCGTGAGCAGCCGTGCTATTTTTGGATATTAGTTCACAGGACCCTCAGGGTGTTTTTGAAGTTTTGGGCATATGGGTCAACCCTTGGGGTCGACCCTCGCATGAATCGGTCGACCCTTGGGGTCGACCCTTTCAGTTATGCTGAAAGGACCCAACGGGAGTTAAAAACAATCCACCGGGGGTCGACCCTTGGGGTCGACCCTTCCAAGGGGGGTCGACCCTAGGGGTCGACCCTTTCAGGCAACTTTCACAAAAAGGGTTCTGTTTTGATTCTGTTTGAACAGAACCTGAGAGGGTCGACCCCAGGGGTCGACCCATTCTTGTTTGGGCCTGAAAAACCACTAAAAACACCATCAAATCAATGGGAAACAATTGATTAAATATTACCATAATCCCATGAAGATCCATCATGATTTTTCATCCTGAAAAACATGATAAATCAAGATGTTAGATCAAGATCAAAATATATGGGTCATGCATTAACATATGAAGCTCGTTTTGAGGCCGAGACGCAAATGACATGAAGTATGAACATGAAAGCACTTGCATGAAACACATAAATGCTTTGATAACATTTTCATCTTAAGATCCTCATATGAGTTCCAAATTCAGTTCAGAGCAACACTTACCTCATTGTTTTATCTGAGTTCACATTTCTTGTTGTTTGGTTGAGTCATTCATACACATAGTCATGAAATTCCAAATATCATTCACCATAGCATGATAGTATAGATTTGGAATTCAAAGAGTAAGGAGCCAAGCCACATAAAATAATATTGAGTCACATTCAATTTGATCATCATCCAAACTCTCAGACCACACATCATTCCCTTGGGGGCAAGCAATGATATTTGCATCTCAATCATTACCAAAGTACATATGCATGGCTAGAGGATAAGTCAAGCAATAAGGACATGAATAACCATTCACGCACAAGGCCAAGCATTCACTCATTTTGTAATCATCAAAATCACATACACAACAAAATTAATTTTCAACATGTTAAAAATTAAATCCAACATTAAAAATTTATTTTTATCATCTTATCAGTAAAGTAACATATGAAAATCATTTTCAGCATGTTAAAATTATTTTCAGCAAGTTAAGATTATTTTTGGCATAAAAAATCTTTTTTTATTTTTATAATAATAAATCACCATTTTGGCTAAACTAATGCATCTCTAACGTACAAAAACTTCCTGAAAACATGTTTAAATATTTGTAAACCAAATGCACATAAGATTAAACTATAGAATTAAATTAATTCTATTAAACTCTAATTACTTGAATTTTCTTCCTAGTTACCGTTCTTTCTTGAATTCCACGACTTAATGTCATTAAACATGATGCCTTAAAAATTATTATTCACTTCTCTTGCTACTTCTGAGATTTTTTCTAGATCTGTACTTTTTACAAATGAGCTTATTTTTTAACTTCATTGGCCATAGTGTTAAGTGGATGTCTAAACATACTTGGGATCTTATGATCCACCGACCCAATGCTTGGCATTAATGGGGCCCGGTCTGGTCCTGGGAGGAGCGCCCGAAAGTACTTGTGCTCATGGGAGTTGATTGACCACGGTGTGGCATTGCACCGAAGTGCATGGCTTGCTAGATTAATTATGACATTCCACACTTCGTTATTGTACTTGTTACTTGAAATTGCTTGAAATTACATGATATATTTGACTTGCATGAAATGGCCAAATTCTTTTATGATATTCTTTACATGTTCAATATTCAATACTTGAAATTATCTTGGAACCTTGTTATCATGTTATTACTTGAAATTCCGTATACAATTCCCTACTTGCTATTCAAGATCTTAAACACTTCCCGATTTACTTGAAAAATGTCCAAAATGATAAATACTTAAATATTACCTGATTATAGAGATATAAAATCATACTGAGCTTTTTACTCACCCTACGTTTTGGTAAATTGTTGCAGGAAATGAAATCGAACAAGGGAATGGACAAGAGTGAAAGAGTGTTTTTTTTTCCTTAGGATTTATGTAGATCATTAGTGTTTTTACAAGAATGATGTACTTTAGGATTAGAAGTTGCAATTTGCCTTTATGACTTATGAATTAGTGACGTAAACTTCATTTTGATGGAATAAAAGTATCATTTTTCTCATTCATTTCTGTCTTTAGAAATAAAATTGTACATGCTCTGATCGACACACTTGTTTACGACTCACTCACGCCCTCGATATTCCGTGTTGGGGCGTGACAGTCTTTGTGATATCAGAGCCTAGGTTACATAAAACCTAGGATTTCTTAAACATAGGTTTTCCCTTACAATAGGTATAGATCAATACCTAGAAATCGGTTAGGAACTTAAACTTGCCCGGTAAGTTTGGGTAGAACCATGGGTTAAGTTTTAAAGGAAAAGAATTAATCAAGAAATGAATACCAAAATAAAACATTAAACCGTGTAATTATGGTTGCAGGATAATTCTCGCAAATGGCCGCCGAGAGAGCTCAATGGCGCGAGATGCAATGCACCGTTCAAGGTTTAACCCAAGCCCTCCAACAGGTTGCTTAGGGAGGAGCAAACCGAGGGGCCGGAGACGTGCATAGAAATTTCCAGAGCATGAACTCTCCTAAGTTCGCTGGATCTACGGACCCGGATGAAGCCGAACATTGGATTAAGGAAATTGAGAGGATTTTTTGCATCATGCAATGTGCCGACGAGGAAAAGGTCCTACTCGCTACTTTCCAACTAGAAAGGGATGCATGTGCCTGGTGGGAATCGGTCGATGCTACTTTACCCCATGACCAAGTATTATGGGAAGAGTTTGTGGAACACCTCAATAGTAAATATTTTTTCGATCGGCTGTAAGAGAGAAAGGCCACCGAATTTGCCACCTTAAAACAAAGGGGTTTATCCGACTAAGTACTTCACCTTGGGGAGCGCCGGTCCTCTTTGTTAAAAAGAAGGATGGTTCGATGAGATTATGTGTAGATTATCGGCAATTGAATCAACTCACCATCAAGAATAAATATCCTTTACCAAGGATTGATGAATTATTCGACCAGATTTCTGGAGCTCAATATTTCTGAAAGATTGATCTTCGATCTGGTTATCATTAATTAAAGATCAAGGAAAGTGATATTCACAAGACTGCATTTCGGAGTCGGTAAGGACATTACGAGTTCACCGTTATGCCTTTTGGCTTAACAAATGTACCTGCCACATTTATGCAATTAATGAACAGCGTATTCAGGCCATACCTCGATCAATTTGTAGTTGTCTTCATTGACGACATTTTGATCTACTCCAAGTCAAGGGGAGAACATCTCAAGAAGGCCCTTCAATTTTTAAGAGATCACAAGCTTTATGCCAAATTAAGCAAGTGTGATTTCTGGTTAGAGGAAGTCTCTCTTCTCGGT
This sequence comes from Amorphophallus konjac, assembly GCA_022559845.1. NCBI lineage: Eukaryota > Viridiplantae > Streptophyta > Magnoliopsida > Alismatales > Araceae > Amorphophallus > Amorphophallus konjac. The sequence goes on along the minus strand of CM040125.1, from coordinate 275,296,279 downwards.
CACATAATTTCCCAGAACGGTATTGCCGTCGATCCTTCAAATGTCGAGGCCGTAAAGAACTGGGAAAGACCTACTAGTGTGACGGAAATCCGAAGCTTCTTGGGATTGGCTGGATATTATCGAAGGTTTATCAAGGACTTCTCCAATATCGCGGTACCTTTAACAAGATTAGCAAGGAAGGGGAATCCTTTTATATGGTCCGAGGAATGCGAGAAGAGTTTTCAAACTTTAAAGGATTGTCTGACGACTGCCCCTATTCTCACATTACCAACGGAAGGAGGAGGATTCGAAGTATATGCTGATGTATCTGGAATTGGCTTAGGTTGCGTATTCATGCAACATGGTAAGGTTATAGCCTATTCTTCAAGGCAATTAAAGAAACACGAGGAAAATTACCTCGTGCATGACCTAGAGCTGGCAGCTGTGGTCTTTACTTTGAAGATCTGGCGACATTATCTCTATGGAGAAGTCTTTACGGTGTATTCTGATCACAAGAGTCTCAAATATTTATTCTCTCAAAAGGAGCTCAATATGAGACAAAGACGGTGGTTGGAATATTTAAAGGATTTTGATTTCTCTATACAATACCACTCTAGAAAAGGCAATGCCGTAGCTGATGCACTTAGCCAGAAACCAATGGCCTTATTATCAAGCCTGATGGTTAAAGAATGGCATCTACTTGAACAAATGGCAAGTCTAGACCTCAATATGGAGGAGAAGGAAGGTGGAGTCTTTATTGCTAATATTCGACTCCAACCCGAGTTACTCTGGAAAATTAAGGAACGGCAAGGTGATGATCCGTTGATCGTGGAAATTAAAGAGAAATTAGATCAACGACCAGATTTTCTTCTAGCTGATGATGGAAGACTATTATTCAAAGGAAGAACATGTATACCGGACTGTTCTATCGTCAAGGGTAAAATCTTGGAGGAAGCACATCGGTCAAGGTACACTATACACCCCGGTGCTACAAAAATGTACCAAGACCTCAAGAGAACTTTCTGGTGGCCTAACATGAAAAGAGAGGAAGCCGAGTTCGTAAGCCGATGTCTGGTCTGTCAACAAGTTAAGGCCGAACACCTCAAACCGGCTGGTAAACTCAAGCCTCTCGAAATACCGGAATGGAAATGGGATAGTATTGGTATGGATTTCATTGTTGGTTTACCGAAGGCCCGAAGTGGTTTTGATGCTATATGGGTAATTATGGACCGACTAACCAAGTCCGCCCACTTCTTACCTATCAAGAATAAATGGACCGTGGATGTCCTAGCCGCCTTATATATCAAGGAGATTGTCAGGTTGCATGGTATTCCAAGTTCCATTATTTCGGATCGAGATCCGAGATTCACCTCTCATTTCTGTAAAGATTTACAATCATCTATGGGTACTAGGCTAAGATTTAGCACTGATTTTCACCCTCAGACTGATGGACAAACTGAGAGGATGAATTAGATTATTGAAGATATGTTGAGAGACTACTTGATAGACTTCGGTGGAAGTTGGCATGAACATTTACCGCTCACTGAGTTTGCTTATAACAATAGCTATCAGTCGAGTATACAAATGGCACCATTCGAACCTCTTTATGGCAGAAGCTATAGATCGCCTCTATGCTGGAGCGAGGTTGGAGAGAAGAGATTGCTTGGTCCCGATATTGTCCAAGATACAATTGACAAAATCCAGTTGATTCAAGAAAGATTGAAGGTAGCTCAATCACGGCAAAAGAGTTATACCGACAATCGGAGGAGAGACCTTGAATTCCAAGTGGGGGAGCATGTCTTTTTAAAGATCTCGCCCACACGAGGAATTAGAAGATTCGGCATCAAGGGAAAGCTGAGTTCGAGATTTATTGGCCCTTTTATGATTCTAGAACGAATCGGCGAGGTGGCGAACAAGCTGGCTTTGCCTTCTCAACTGGCCGGTGTACACGATGCCTTCAATGTATCAATGCTAAGGAAGTACGTGTACGATCCTTCACATGTGATTCAATTTGAAGAATTGAAGCTGCAAAAGGACTTATCATATGAAGAAAGACCGATCAAGATATTAGATCGGAAACTACACTAACTGAGGAATCGGGCTATACCGATGGTGAAAGTCTAATGGAGCAAACGTGGATTCGAGGAAGCCACATGGAAGTTAGAAGAATCTATCAAGAAGAAATACCCGGATTTAATCTCAGGTTAGAATTTGACCTTTCAATTTTAATTTTTGAATTTTAGTAATATAATGTGAATTTGGAGGACCAAATTCTTTTAAGTGGGGGAGGATGTAGAAACCCGATAAACAAAGATGAGAAATAAAAGTTTCAATTTTATTCTATAAATAAAATTTTCATGAAATAATTAAATGACATTTTTACTATATGTAATAAACTAGATAAATGTATTTACTTGATTTTACTTAAGGTAAATTTAAAAATAAATACTTTAACCCTTAGACAAATCATAGGAAGCCCCATAAAAGTCCATATAATGGACTAGGATTATAATTGGCCCATTGGATAATTCATAATGGATTGGATTATTGGATTAAAGGATTTATTAAAAGATAATTAGACAAAAATTCGTAACACATGTTTAATATGGTATTTAAAGGATTATAATAACCTCATTTCTAGAAGATTGACCCAAGAATTAACCCTTACCTAAGATACAACTTTAGACCAGCCGTTTTTACATTGTTTTCACACCAAAGATGGGCTAGATTAAAAAGAGAAATGAATTTTTTTTTATAAATTCGGATTTAATGGATTAGGTAAAATTAGGTGAGAAATCTTGACAAAATTGGCCAAGTTTTGGCTATAAATAGAACCCCAATCAACCCACAAACCATCCCTGGATGCTTAAACTATGCTGATGTGAAGATTGAAGGAGATTTGAAGGAAGATTTGGGAGAAATCAAGGGTTTCATCTTATTTGGGGATTTTTCTTACCTCTTCCTTAGATCCACAAAAAGGTAGGTATCTCTCAGGCTAAATTCTAATTAAAGTATGCTATATTGTTCCTTTTTCAATGTTTTTTCCATTGATACATTATTCATTAAATTTCATTGAGAAATGAGTGAATTATAGCCATTTTTGTGAAGAAAAATCAGAAGTAGCAGAAAAAGTGTCGACTCCTTGAGTCAAGACTCGGGATCGAGTTTTCTGCTTCAAATAGAAAACTTAGTGAAAAGTGTGGACCTCCCGAGTCGACACTTTTTTTCACGGCTGAAAAGTGTCGACCTCCCAGGTCGACACTTTTTCACGGGTGTTCTGTTTTAAGAACAACACCGCATACAGGGTATAAGTGTCAACCCAATGGGTCGACACTTTCTGCCTACAAACAAATGTCGACCCCATGGGTCGACACTTTTCCTGTTATATGAATATATACACTCATATGAAAAATCAACCAACCAACCAACCACACCACAGCGGCACGGCACAAATAAATAAATAAATAAATATACTAAGATTTTCGTATCCATTCAATTCAACTCACAACTCGAGCCCACATCCTATGCCCCTTGGGTCCTGAACCAAGAGTGAGCTCTCCAACATATAAAGCCATGAAAGTTTTCAAAACTTCTAATGTGGGAATAAAGATTAGTCACTATACAATAGAAATTATAATATTTAAAAATCCACATTAATGGTAAGCATTTAGTCACCAAAAGTCAGGAAAGGCAATATTAGCATATTTTAATTGTTACAACATGTTAAAAAATATTTTTTTTTGTAGGATAAAATTATTTGTTGCATGTAAAAATTTATTTTTAACCATATTAGTAAATTAATGTATGAAAAATATTTCCAGCATGTTAAAAATGACTTCCAACATGATAAAATTATTTTATACATACTGAGATATAAAAACTATTTTCAGCATGTTAAAATCAATTTAAACTATTTCTTTGTGCATGCTAAACCTAATTTTCCTATTAAATAATTAATAAATTGATGCCTGAAAATTACTTCCAGCATGATAAAATTTTTTCCAACATGATAAAAATTATTTCTAGCATGTTAGAATTATTTGTAGCATGTTTGAATTATTTTCAGTACATTAAAACTATTTTTCAGCATGATAATTCTATTTTCCTATCAAATAATTTGTAAATAATAATAGAAAAATGATTTTCAGCATGATAAAATTTATGTTGTTATCAGAAAATTTCTGTAATCAGTATGGTAAACTTATCTTTATCATCTTATCAGTAAATTAATGTGTGAGAATTATCTTAGCATGTTAAGTATTAATTTTAGCATGTTAAAAATTAATTTTCAACATGTTAAAAATTAAATCCAACATTAAAAATTTATTTTTATCATCTTATCAGTAAAGTAACATATGAAAATCATTTTCAGCATGTTAAAATTATTTTCAGCAAGTTAAGATTATTTTTGGCATAAAAAATCTTTTTTTATTTTTATAATAATAAATTACCGTTTTGGCTAAACTAATGCATCTCTAATGTACAAAAACTTCTTGAAAACATGTTTAAATATTTGTAAACCAAATGCACATAAGATTAAACCATATAATTAAATTAATTTTATTAAACTCTAATTACTTGAATTTTCTTCCTAGTTACCGTTCTTTCTTGAATTCCACGACTTAATGTCGTTAAACATGATACCTTAAAAATTATTATTCACTTCTCTTGCTACTTCTGAGATTTTTTCCAGAACTGTACTTTTTACAAATGAGCTTATTTTTGAACTTCATTGGCCATAGTGTTAAGTGGATGTCTAAACATACTTGGGATCTTATGATCCACCGACTCAATGCCTGGCATTAATGGGGCCCGGTCTGGTCTTGGGAGGAGTGCGCGAAAGTACTTGTACTCATGGGAGTTGATTGACCACGGTGTGGCATTGCACCGAAGTGCATGACTTGCTAGATTAATTATGACATTCCACACTTCATTATTGTACTTGTTTACTTGTTACTTGAAATTACTTGAAATTACATGATATATTTGACTTGCATGAAATGGCCAAATTCTTTCATGATATTCTTTACATGTTCAATATTCAATACTTGAAATTATCTTGGAACCTTGTTATCATGTTATCACTTGGAATTCCGTATACAATTCCCTACTTGCTATTCATGATCTTAAACACTTCCCGATTTACTTGAAAAATGTTCAAAATGATAAATACTTAAATATTACCTGATTATAGAGATATAAAATTCTATTGAGCTTTTTGTGTTGTGCCCCTGGTTTTGATGATGACAACCATGAGATATGAATGATGTATTCAATTCAATGATGAATTAAAGTTTGATTCAATAAATGCTTTCACTTGATTTCATTCTTGTGCTAGAAAGGAACAGGGTCGACGCTGGGAGCTTACAGCATCCACGCAGCAGTCGAAGAAGCCTTCACCAATATCTTCACAAGTTGCTCCACTGCGTCAACGCCAAGATAGAGCTGCGTCGACGCAGGATTTACAAAGGGAGAGGCAATGACTTATTGGTATACTCTGATGCGTCAACGCCTTGATCAAGCAGCGTGAACGCAGCAGTTCAAGCATTCCTTGTCGTAGCCTCTGGAGTACCTTGGCAGCGTCGACGCTGCAGTTCGATGTGTCGACGCTGTAGTACGATGGATTGCCACAACTGACTAAAGCGCAACTAATGAGTGGACGCAGCTGCTTCTTGCGTCAACGCACTCAGCATGAAACCTGAAGCTTGAAGAAGGGTGCGTTAACTCCTTGGGGCAAGAGGGTCGACACCATCTAATCCAAGTTGCGGAGCATGATAAGTGGATCCCACCTTCAGTCACTATCTGCCACATCAGCCACAAGCGGATAAGGTTTCGTAGCTTCTACCACTCCATAAGGTTCCCCACGTGAGCAATCATAAGGATAACTAGAAAATCAGGGTGGTGGCCCACCTGCCTCACGTGAAATATTTTGTGCGCGGGAAGACCACAAAACTGTTGTGCCCCTGTGGTTATTTGAGTTTCATATGGTCACTTGGGTCATTCGACATCATTCTATGGTCATATGTGTTCTGTGATATTCTTGGTTTTGATAATGGCTAAACACTATTCGTCATTGTTGCTTTTCACTCTTATATGACTGACATATGTTCTGTTGTGTTTATGACAGATATGCACATGAAAGCTCAATGTTGCGCCCTCGAACGCGGATCGACCTGCGCGGTCAGGTCGCGGGGGTCAAGGGGGCAGCGCCCCTTGCGGGGGTTTCCGGGGGCGGAGCCCCCGGAACAAAATTTAGAAATGCTCAAAGCATATTCTATGTTGATATCAATCCCAAAATACATGAAATTGATGAGGACATGAATATCTTGACTTTTGAACATGTTTCATTGGTCTAACACTTCATTTTTGCAGGTATAGGTATTTCCGGTCGACCTACACACCTTGGCCGGTCGACCAGATTTGCCAGAGCCTAAGAATTCCACGTTTTACAGGTTTCGGTCGACCGCCCCTGCCTTTCCGGTCGACCGGTTCTTCCAGAAACGAAACACTCCAGGAATTACAGATTTCGGTCGACCGCCCCTACTTTTCCGGTCGACCGGTTTTCCCAGAACTGAAATGTTGACATTTTTACAGGTTTCGGTCGACCGCCCCCAGGCGTCCGGTCGACCGGTTTTGCCAGAGCCGAAACGTTCTGGCTGCAGCAGGTTCCGGTCGACCGGCCCATGAATTCCGGTCGACCGCCAGCCCCGAGCCTTCATTTTTGACTTTGTTTCCAACTTCGAAAAGGGCCATTCAACCTTGATTTCTTTAATCCAAATGTCACCTAATCACCCACAAATTGTGGATCTGGTCTGAGGCTTGTCTATAGACCATTCAAGGTCTATAAAACCAACACATGAGGGGATGAAAACCCTAATGCTTCAAGCCTTCAAGGGAGCCCATTTTCGAGCTACTGTAGCACCTCCGTGAACAGTGTTTCGGGAGGAAGTTCTTCATCCATCCAAGGTGATTCAAGCTCAGATCTGAAGCCAAGCAACCTCCTACAAAGCAAGAAGCAATCAAGGGCAAGAAGGGTGATCAAAGAAAGCTAGAAGGAGTATACTTCAAGAAGGAAATCAAGATACTCCGGGAAGAAGCTCTTCATCAAATCTTCATCCATCCTCTTCATCATCTCAAGGGGATCCATTGAAGCTCACTCTCAAGGGAGATCATCTTCATCCATTCAAGTTCTTTCAACCTCATTCAAGTTCAAAGAGAAGATCAAGAGAGAAGAATTGAAGGAAGAGGTACTGTTCACGTGAACAGTACTCCGTGAAGAACATTCATCCAATTAAGGGTGAATCAAGAAGATTGAGTTGAAGCCAAGAGGATCCTTGTTGCTGATCAACATTTCATACAAGGGCCAATTCATTTCTACTCATAACTCAATTTCTTGTCTTAGTTCATTCACATTTGTTTTCCTTTCAATATTGATTAAACATTGAAGTTGTGATTCGTCCCTACCGTTGGTTAGTAGGAAGGCAATCGGAGGTGTTTTCGATCTGCGGTGTTGACGTCCCTACCGTTGGTTAGTAGGAAGGCAATCGGTGGTTTCCGATTTGCGGGTTGGTGCGCTGCACAAGTGAAGCCTCACCGGGTTTTGGTGAGGGGTGGACGTAGGGCTGAGGATTCAGTCCGAACCACCTTAAAAATCCTGTCTAGTGTGATTTGCTTGTGTGATTGATTCGTTCTAGATGCATGCTTAGGATCGAATTATTATATATCTTGCTTATCTTGCTAAGTGAATCATAGCATTCTTGGAAGCTAGTTTCTATTCCGCTGCAATTCATTTTAACTAGCTGTTTAGAGGGCCGCATTGCGAAAAGTGGGGCTGATCTATTCACCCCTCCCCTCTAGATCCGCTGTCCACTACACAACAAAAACAGGTTCACCCGAGAACAAAAGAAAATAGAGATTGAAGAGGAAAAAAGGGGAACGATATAGGCGAAGAGCAGAACGAGAGAGGCTCAGAGCAGAACTGGACGAAGGCTGCTGAAGAACCAGATCAGAAGATCATCGCGCCACCAAGACTCTTCTACATTCCAGACGGAGAAGATTCAAGGATCGAAGCTCATGCGTATGGACATGGATCTCTCTGTTGGTGATCTAAATTCCGCTGCGTCCAAGTGCTGAAGTTTGATTTCTTATCTTTTAGTTTTCCTATTATTTTTTGAACATTGTATTCCTCTCCTTCACTGGATTTAGTGAAGAGAGGGTGATTCTGATTCAGCGGGCTGTGCTGAGATCAGGGGTGTTAAGGCTGTGTGCCTTCAAGCTGTTTGACAGCGGATCTGAGGATTTGTTCCTCGTTGTTTTCTGTTGGGGTAGTCAACAGTGTAGAGGAATTACTTCCTCGGTTTAGCAAAGCTGTGAAGCTCAGCAGGGTTCCTCACTAGTTGACTGGGGAGGTGGACGTAGGTCTCCGTTGGGTGACCGAACCACCTTAAAATTACGGTCTCTTGTGTGGTTTGGTTTTATCTTCGCAATCTGTTCCTCGCTAGATGCATGATAGGCACGTTCTCTGATTGGCTTGATTCAGTATTTCAATTAATCATCTAGGTGTGGTGCTTCTAATTCAAATTGCTCTATTATAATTTTTATAAGGTCAACCTATTCACCCCCTCCCCCTCTAGCTTAGCCGTCCTCTCGATCCAACACGTGGTATCAGAGCGCCATGCTCTCTTGCAAAGGTTTCACAGCCTAGAGAGAACTAATGGAGAACAGAGGACTCATGACTGAGGGGTACGCAGTGAATAGGCCACCATTTTTTGATGGGACTAATTATTCGTACTGGAAAAATCGCATGCAAGTATTTTTAAGAGCGCAGGATCATGAAATCTGGAGAGTACTGAGCAAAGGGCCATACCAAATTAAAGGCGATGAAGAACTCTAGGTGAAGGAGCAAATTCGAAAGTCAAACGTAAATTGGCAAGCCATGAACATTATGCAGTGCTCACTCCATCCCAAGGAATTCTCGCGTGTATCCTCATGCTCCAGCGCAAAAGAAATGTGGGATAGACTCGAGGTAATCTACGAAAGTACCTCAGAGGTAAGAGAGACAAAAGCTAACATGTTAATTTCAGAATATGAATCTTTTCGGATGAAACCTGAGGAAAGTGTATCTGAAATGTATGCCAGACTAACTCTTCTTGTAAATGGTCTTAAAGGTTTGGGAAAGATCTATAGTGACTATGAGGTAGTTAGGAAGATTCTTAGATCCCTAACTCCAATCTGGCATACCAAAGCCACGGTCGTTGAGAAATCAAGGAACCTTCCCACCACCAAACCAGACAAGCTAATAGGTTCTCTTATGGTTTATGAACTGAACTTAAAAAGAACAGATGAGGACATGAAGAAGAAAAAATCCCTTACGTTGAAGGCTGGTTCCAGCAGCAAGGAAAGCTCAGATGATAGTCAGTCACCTTCATCTGATGATGACTCAAGTGAAATAGCCATGCTTACTAGAAAATTCAGAAAATTCTTAAGAAAGGGAGGTAAGACTGATAGATATAAAGGATATCAGGTAAGAACTAGCTCAAAACTCAAGCCAGATAATCCTAAGAAATCTGATACAGTTGTTTGCTACAAATGCAGGAAACAAGGACACATCAAGTCGGAGTGTCCTGAGAATGTGAGAAAGACACAGTCAAAGTGGAGAAATAAAAAGCCCAAGGCCATGGTAAGCACTTGGAGTGATGAAGAAAAAGATGAAGATGAAGAAAGCACCTCTGAAGAAGAAAGCGAGGTGAAAATGTGCTTCATGGCAAATGGTGATGATCAAGTCAAGGTAACCTCTCCCTTTGCAGACTTCTCCTGTGATGATTGGGAAGAAGCTTTTAACGAATTGCTGGATAAGTATGAAGATGTTAAAAAGGAAAATAAATATCTAAAGAAAAAGAAAACTCAAACCAGTCCAGAAGATGATTTGAATGAAAGAGTCAAAACACTAGATGCTGAAATCGTGTGTCTAAAAAGGGACTTGGAAGAAAAAGATGAGTATAAGAGACAGCTAATTAAAATAAAGAGAGAAAATGATTTTCTATTGAAAATGCATGATGAATTGAAATTAAGAATGCAGAAATTGGAAAAGGAAGTAAAAATTGCTGAAGAGAAATATGAGGCAATTTGTGGAGTCAATGCAAAACTTCAAGAAAATCTGAAGAAATTAGTGGAAGAGAACCTAAGCAAACAAGCATCCCTCGAAAAAATGACACAGGGTAAAGACAACCTTGATGCTGTTATGGGAATTAAGTGCAACTTTGGAAAAGAAGGGCTTGGATTCAATCCTACTAAAAAGAAAGAACTGGGAGCCAGATTGGTGACATTTGTCTCTAGGAAGGACACATCTGAAGAGAGGCAAATGGATGAAAACAAAAAGGATGAGAAGAATGAGAAAGGATCAAAACAATCTAATGAAATAAGAAAAGAAAAAGGAAATGAGAAAGGGAAGGCAACATTGAATGTTAAAAAATAGAAAAGCACATTTATGTTCAAATATGCCTCTTCAGGTCAATGTAGGAATCCTAGATTTGATTCATCAACCCAACAGCAATCCTATAGAAGATCAGAAGGATTAAGGCGTGGTAGAAGTCAACCGCGTCAACGCACTGCTCACATGGCGTCAACGCACCTAGCCTTCTAGAAAGGGCATTCGGTTAGAAATACTCAGATGCGTCGATGCAGTCACTACCATGAGTCAACGCAGTACATGTACCAGAACCCTCATGATAGTTATGGCAGGTGGATGAGTCAACGCAGCAACACTAAAGGGTCTACGCACTCAACTCTCAATCAACCAAGAAGCATGCATTCATCTAGAGTCCTTAAGTCAAATTTCCCCAATACTTCATGGAGTCATCACTATCAATGGCACAAGAATAATCACAAGTCTGTCAAATCATTGAACTTACCATATCAAAGACCCTCACAACAGCAACTATGGATCCCCAAGAGCTTGATATCCTACCTGAACACGTCCTATGGTTTGAAGAGACCCAAGTATATCTGGGTTCCAAAATCTCTTGTGTAATGTGTTTTGCAGGAGTGTCTTGCAGCTGTACATAATAGGTGGTATCTCGACAGCGGCTGCTCAAGGCACATGACAGGGGATAAAGCAAAATTTTGTGTCTTGATAGAGAAAGACGGGGGTCATGTTACATTTGGTGGAAACAATAAAGGGAAAATTATTGGAAAAGATAAGGTAGGTTAAAATCCTTCGAATTTCATTGATGATGTGTTACTTGTTAATGGCTTAGAATATAATCTACTTAGCATAAGCCAGCTGTGCGATAAAGGAAATAAAGTTGTGTTTGATGATCACACTTGAACCATTTTAGAGATGAGTTCTGATAAAGTTAAATTCATTGGAAAAAGAATAAACAACATGTATGTGGTAGATTTAGATGACCCTGCACATAATAATCTGTGTCTTGCTGTGAATAAAAGTGAACTTGCTTGGCTGTGGCACCGCAGACTAGGGCATGCTAGCTATAGTGTCTTGCATAAGTTAGCAAAGTTTAACATGGTGAAAGGTCTGCCAGATGTATCATTTAAACGAAATGACAAAGTTTGTAGCGCATGCACTCAAGGTAAACACACCAGAAAATCATTTAAGTCCAGACTTGAAACTCAATCATCTAAACCTTTTGAACTCATTCATATGGATTTGTTTGGACCAACTAGAACGGCTAGTGTGAGTGGAAATAAATATGGATTTGTTCTAGTGGATGATTTCTCTAGGTTTACTTGGGTGTTCTTTCTAACTCACAAGAATGATGTATTTGAAGAATTTCAAGCATTCTTCAAGAATGTGCAACAGGATGGTAAGTTTGCCATTTCATCTATCTTGTCAGATCATGGAGGAGAATTTGACAATTCTGAATTTGATGATTTTTGTAGAGTCACAGGAATTTCACACAAGTTATCATCTCCAAGAACTCCTGAACAAAATGGGATTGTGGAAAGAAGAAATAGAACCCTTGTGGAGATGGCAAGAACTATGCTGATTGAAGGACAACTCCCAAGGAAGTGCTGGGCAGAGGCGGTAAATACAGCATGCTATATTGTGAACAGGGCAATGGTAAGACCTCAGTCCAAAAAGACTCCATATGAATTAATGAAGGGTAAGAAACCTTCTGTTGCTTATTTTAGAGCCTTTGGATCAAAATGCTTTGTTCAAAATAATGACAAACGGACGTTGGACAAATTTGAACCTAAAAGTGAACCTGCCATCCTTCTAGGATATTCTAGTCACTCTAGGGCCTACAGAGTCCTAAATCTAAAAACACATGCTGTTGAAGAATCACCTCATATTGTGTTTGATGAAATGAATGAAAATTCTAAGATTGAGGAATAATGTAGGGATGAAGATGAAGGGAATTTTCTTAAAGAAAAGGAAGAACAGAATCTCCAAGATGAAGAGACAAGGCCAAATGATGATCATGCAGAATCAACCCATCATGGTGATTCAGGTATAAATAAAGGTAACTCTCTAACCGATGTCAGGACGCTAAGGGATCATCCTTTATCCAATGTCATTGGTAACTTGCATGAACCTGTTAGAACTAGGTTTCATTTTAGAGGTGTTGAGGAAATGGATAATCTAGCCCTTGTCTCTCAAATTGAACCAAAAAATGTTGCTGAAGCATTGAAAGATAGTAATTGGATAAACGCAATGCATGAAGAATTACATCAATTCAAAAGAAAAAAGGTGTGGTATCTTATGCCAAGACCCAAAGAGCTTGCTGTAATTGGAACTAAATGGGTCTTCAGAAATAAACAAAATGAAAATGGAATGGTAGTTAGGAATAAAGCTAGGCTGGTAGCACAGGGTTATAATCAAGAATTTGGCATTGACTTTGAGGAATCCTTTGCTCCAGTAGCTAGATTAGAAGCCATTAGATTATTACTTGCTTATGCTTGCTGTCATGGAATAATGTTATATCAAATGGATGTGAAGAGTGCTTTTCTAAATGGGTCAATAAAGGAAGAAGTTTATGTTGAACAACCCCCTGGTTTTGAATGCACAGAAAATCCTAACCATGTGTACAGATTGGACAAAGCTCTATATGGACTCAAACAGGCACCTCGAGCGTGGTATGATAGACTCAGCTCGTACCTCACAGAGAAAGGCTACTCTAGAGGTAAAGTGGACCAAACTCTGTTCACCAAGGTAAGAAATTCAGATATTATTCTGGTTCAAATTTATGTTGATAATATAGTTTTTGGTTCCACTAAAATCAGCATGTGTGAGGAGTTTGCCAGCTTAATGACCACTGAATTTGAAATGAGTCTAATGGGTGAGCTTAAATTCTTTCTAGGTCTGCAAATCACTCAGAGCAAGGAAGGATGTTTCATCAACCAGGCAAAGTACATCTCTGAGTTGCTTAAGAAATACAAAATGGAAAATCTGAAAGCAATCAGCACACCTATGAGCACCACTACAAACTTGGATGCAGATTTGACAGGTAAACAGGTTGATGCAAAAACATATCGAGGTATGATTGGATCACTCCTCTATCTTACTGCATCTAGGCCAGACATTCAATTTTGTGTATGCATGTGTGCTCGTTTTCAATCTGATCCTAGAGAATCCCACTTAAGTTCTGTCAAGCGTATCTTTCGATACCTTGCTGGAACTCGAGATTTAGGGATTTGGTACCCTACGTCTTGTTCTTTTGATCTTGTATCCTATTCAGATGCAGACTATGCTGGATGCAAACTGGACAGGAAAAGCACGAGTGGCTATTACCAATTTTTAGGAGGATGTTTGATTTCTTGGGCTTCCAAGAAACAGCACTCAGTGGCACTATCCACTGCAGAGGCAGAATATGTCGCTGCAGGGAGTTGTGGTACTCAAGTGTTGTGGATCAAACACCAACTCCAAGATTATCAAACTGATCTTGGGTGTGTCCCCATATTGTGTGATAACACAAGTGCCATAAACCTGGCCAAAAATCCTATCCAGCACTCTAGGACCAAACACATAGAAATTAGACACCATTTCTTAAGAGATGAAGTGATAAAAGGAAATTTTAAACTCATATTTGTTGAATCACAATCTCAATTGGCCGATATTTTTACCAAGCCTCTGAACAATGATAGATTCTCTTATCTTAGAAGAGAGCTTGGTCTGTGCAATTATAATATGGATGCCTGATTTGTGTGCCTGACTTATCTTCTAGAATATGAATGATTAAATTTATCTTGGTTTGAAGTGTATCTGTCATAAACTCAGGGGGAGCTTAGTCTTCTGTGCTTGGTATGTCTATCTTTCCATCAATAAATTCATAATTAATATAGTTTCAGCATGATACTCATTTTATTGGCTGTTACAATTTCACTCATGCATGGTCTGAGGGGGAGTTAGCTTCAGACACCTTCTTGGTGTCAACATGATGAACAAAGTGCAGAGTTGTTATTGCTGGTTGGTTGGTTGAGTTAACGCAGTGTGGAAATAGGGTTAACGCACCAGATAGCTTGTTCTTTGAGAATCTGGTGTGAAGTGTCTCTGGCTGGTTGAATGAGTTGACGCAGCAATGAGACTAAGTTGACGTTGTGTTCAGTATTTTCGGAAACAGAACCCATCTATGAGCGGCCTTGATGGATGAGTTAACGCAGTTATAAGGATGGGTCAACGCAGCAGTGTTATATGCTCTTCTTTTGGAGACTTCCCTATCTCAAATCAACTTGCTTAGTTCATTTATCTCGTCCCTTCCGTTCTTATCACTCAATAAAGCCTCCTTGACATTCTTGTATGAGGGAAAAACTCTAGAGAACTGAGACATGTAGACGATGTCTTAAATTCAGGGGGAGTTACAATGAAAATTCCTATTGAGTTGAGATATGTTCTGAACAGCTCTATGAAAAGCTAATGATAGGAGATCCATAATTCTTATGGTGTTTGAATTCAAGAACTTTTGAAACCAATAATGCACTATATATGGAATAAAAGCTGAACAATTTAATAAAACCAGGACCTTGTCATCTCTCAAACCTTATATTGTTCAACAGTAAAGAAACCACTGTGTGTAGAGGAATTTAATATTTGTATTGGTAATAAAACCAAGATATTGAGTATAAAAGCTGTAGAAACAATCTCTTACACATGTTATAAAATGCAGAGCAATGGTGGCTATTCACTGAGAAACTAGCCCTATGCACCAAAGAAGTGCTAAAGAGCAAGTCATGAGGTGCGCCACTATCTCTGTCTTCAAGTGAAAATAAACCATTTCAGAGCAATGGTAACTATTGACTGAGAAACTACCTTCAAGCACCTATGAAGTGCTGATAGGCATGTCATGACGTAAGTTGCCAACTCTGATCCATCTATGCAGAATAGTTTGCTATGCTGAGTAACCGGGGACTCGGGTGTCTAATAAACATGTGTACCCGTGTCAAAAGGCTAGCCATACTTGACTGCAAATGAAAACGTAAAATAAGTTGAAAATGCTGCGAATGTGAAAAATAATGAAAACATGTAAGTGTGACTGATTTGAAGCTCGTTATTCAACTTGGTCTGTTATCAATGCCAGTTAAATTTCTCTCTCTCTCTCCAAAAGGCAACTTGAAACTGACAAATATAAGGAACAGAAATGAAAATGGTTCTAGTGTGAAAAGAGTTCCTCTTTTTCTCCAGGCAGGTGCCTTTGGTGGTTCATATTTTTTTTAATTCAATGCTTTAAGATTATTTCTTCTCTTTATCATTAATTGAATTGGAGCCTATTTACACATCTCTCTCATGGGAACTCGATCTGCAATACTTAAAAATCCTTGACTATGAGCATCTCTACTCCATATCTCAGTATCTTAAGAAAACTCCAAGTACATATGACCTTCTTGCTACTCTTCTTGCATATATTCATTTGTTTCTGCTTCACTGCGCCGACGCTGTATCCCTTGGCGTCAACGCAACGTTTCCAGAACCACTTTTCGCGGACTTGAACCGGGTGAACCGCTCACTGAAAAGGGTTTCGAAACTCCTTTAAAAGCGGAACGTGACCGCCATTCGTCTTCATTTCCTTTGAAAGCCTTTGTCGTTCTATCTTCCGAGCTCTCCCAAACCCTTTCCTGTTTCATTCTTCCTCCTCCCGCTACCATGGCTCCTCCGACATCTACTCACAAGGGAAAGAAGAAGGCAGAGGATCATCCAAGAAGCTCAGCTTCAGCTGAAGATAATCTGGAGCCCCGCTCCAAAGCTGCTCACGATAAAGGGAAGCGGAAAGAGATGCGTCCACGCGCTCCAAGCCCGCCAACCAAAAAGAGAAGGGAATCGGATGTCAGGTCAGACAAGAAGGGTTCATCTGCAAGTGCTGCAACGGGACAGAAAGGTGCGGCCAGCTCACTTACCGTCACTGTGGACGAACCTCTGAAGGTTCTTATTTCCCAGTATATTGCTGCTACCGACCATCAAATGCTTGACGTTTTTCCGGAACTGTTTCCTACCTTGACTATCAGGGATGGTGGTCCTTTGTTACAACCCACAAGGTATATTACCCCACCCTGGTCCGAGAGTTCTACAAAAATTTGAAATATGAACCTCAAGTTCCAAAACTCACATCAACTGTCCGGAATGTCAGTTTTGAGTTATCCAATAAATTGTTTGCCAGAGCCTAGAAAATCCCCAAGAATGGAGTTCAACTACATAGCTTTGAGTATGATGAGCATGAAGCTTATGCTCTCCTGACTGGTAAACCGAGTGATCCTTCCGATGTCAGGGAAACTTATTTGTCCAGTCTCAAAGCAAATCAATTCCCTCCATTGAATAGACTGCTCCACCACATTTGCACATCAATGGTCACACCACAGAGCAGTGGTAGGGAAAGGGTGACTGAGATGCAGAGATTTCTACTTTACTGTATGCTGAAGAGAATACATATTTCCCTGTCTGATGTAGTTATTCAAACCATGGGGTCATGCTT
This sequence comes from Amorphophallus konjac, assembly GCA_022559845.1. NCBI lineage: Eukaryota > Viridiplantae > Streptophyta > Magnoliopsida > Alismatales > Araceae > Amorphophallus > Amorphophallus konjac. Next base: position 275,279,381 of record CM040125.1, on the reverse strand, counting down.
GACACAATCCAGAACACTTCCATATGCTGCTCCCTTGACTGCTATTTTTTGAAAAGTGGGAGTAGACTTTGGTTCTGAGAAGAAAATAATCATTCCTCAAGGGAATGTTTACACACTTTCTTATATTCAGAAATTTATGGGTTTTAAAGTTATTGATGGTAAGCCAGTTCGAACTCTTCCAAGTCAGCAAACAGCTCCATTAGAAACATGCACTGCGGATGCTAGTCACGCAAACAGGACAGAGGTACCAATTCCTCTTGTGGTGAGAGAAGAAAGACAAGAGGGTAGTTCAGCAAGAGAAGAGCATGAATTTGAGGAACCATTTGCTCAATCATCAAGCCCTCAACTGGAAACTGGGCAAGCCAGTGGCACTGCACCTTCATTGGAACCCCTTATGACTGGAGCTATTGGAATTTATAGAAGACCTTTTCCAACTTCTGATGAAGCTCCACCTCCAGCCACTGTTGAAGAGATGTTTGCACACATGACAATGATGCTGCAACGTCAGGATGCCAAAATGGACAAGTTAATGGAGTTTACAAGCTATCATCTCAACAAACTGACTTCTCGAATTATCCAATTTGAAGTCTTTGTCTTATCCGAGTGGCAAAAATTCTTACTAACCAAGATGCTATCTGACCAAGCTACAAGGAAAGTCCTGCAGAACATATCAACTCTTCTTGACAAGTTATCTACACTGGTGACTGATATGCACAGTAATCAAGCTTCATTTTTTCAATCCCTTGCCAAGATTACTGATTTATGTTTTGATGTGAGGATAGCTGTTGAAACCATCAAAGGTCCTGTCAATGCAGTTCCCTAATGCCTCAAGGCAATGTTAGAAAAGATTGACAAAGTGATTGCAGCAATTCAGTCAATTGGGGAACTATCTAAGTCATCAGCTGATCTTCCTTCTGCCATTGACAGTGTACGCTCCACTTTAAGTCATCAACTGGGTGAATTATCTCAGGATATCCGAAATTTACTAGCCAGAGATCCAGCTGGCCAGCAGCAGCCTCGCCAGCCAACTACTCAAGGGCAATCCTCTCGGCAGCAACAACAACCTCCTTCTGCCAGAAGATACAATCGCTTCTTCCACCCTTGAGATAGCTATTCCACGTTTACTCCCCTTCTTGATGAGGTCAAAGGGAGAGAATGTTTATGAATGCATCAATCATGAAGTCAAGCTAGAAACTTGACCAAAGTACATTGCATAGGCATCAATCATATTGACTAACTTGAATGAATGTTTTTCTTTTTGTCTGGTTCTATAATGTAAATTCTTGAACTTGAATGAATGACAAAATTATACTTTGATTCAGTCAATGATTTGATTTCCTGTTAATCTGAAGCTTTCTGCTTGATTTGAATAACCTTGACTGTTTAGATGCAATGTTATGAATGGCATTCACCTCATAGTTGACATCATCAAAAAGGGGGAGATTGTTGTGCCCCTGGTTTTGATGATGACAACCATGAGATATGAATGATGTATTCAATTCAATGATGAATTAAAGTTTGATTCAATAAATGCTTTCACTTGATTTCATCCTTGTGCTAGAAAGGAACAGGGTCGACGCTGGGAGCTTACAGCGTCCACGCAGCAGTCGAAGAAGCCTTCACCAATATCTTCACAAGTTGCTCCACTGCGTCAACGCCAAGATAGAGCTGCGTCAACGCAGCAGTTACAAAGGGAGAGGCAATGACTTATTGGTATACTCTGATGCGTCAATGCCTTGATCAAGCAGCGTGAACGCAGCAGTTCAAGCATTCCTTGTCGTAGCCTCTGGAGTACCTTGGCAGCGTCGACGCTGCAGTACGATGGATTGCCACAACTGACTAAAGCGTAACTAATGAGTGGACGCAACTGCTTCTTGCGTCAACGCACTCAGCATGAAACCTGAAGCTTGAAGAAGGGTGCGTTAACTCCTTGGGGCAAGAGGGTCGACGCCATCTAATCCAAGTTGCAGAGCACGATAAGTGGATCCCACCTTCAGTCACTATCTGCCACATCAGCCACAAGCGGATAAGGTTTCGTAGCTTCTACCACTCCATAAGGTTCCCCACGTGAGCAATCATAAGGATAACCAGAAAATCAGGGTGGTGGCCCACCTGTCTCACGTGAAATATTTTGTGCACGGGAAGACCACAAAACAGGTTCACCCGAGAACAAAAGAAAATAGAGATTGAAGAGGAAAAAGGGAGAACGATATAGGCGAAGAGCAGAACGAGAGAGGCTCAGAGCAGAACTGGATGAAGGCTGCTGAAGAACCAGATCAGAAGATCATCGCGCCACCAAGACTCTTCTACATTCCAGACGGAGGAGATTCAAGGATCGAAGCTCATGCGTATGGACATGGATCTCTCTGTTGGTGATCTAAATTCCGCTGCGTCCAAGTGCTGAAGTTTGATTTCTTATCTTTTAGTTTTCCTATTGTTTTTTGAACATTGTATTCCTCTCCTTCACTGGATTTAGTGAAGAGAGGGTGATTCTGATTCAGCGGGCTGTGCTGAGATCAGGGGTGTTAAGGCTGTGTGCCTTCAAGCTGTTTGACAGCGGATCTGAGGATTTGTTCCTCGTTGTTTTCTGTTGGGGTAGTCAACAGTGTAGAGGAATTACTTCCTCGGTTTAGCAAAGCTGTGAAGCTCAGCAGGGTTCCTCACTAGTTGAGTGGGGAGGTGGACGTAGGTCTCCATTGGGTGACCGAACCACCTTAAAATTACGGTCTCTTGTGTGGTTTGGTTTTATCTTCGCAATCTGTTCCTCGCTAGATGCATGATAGGCACGTTCTCTGATTGGCTTGATTCAGTATTTCAATTAATCATCTAGGTGTGGTGCTTCTGATTCAAATTGCTCTATTATAATTTTTATAAGGCCAACCTATTCACCCCCTCCCCCTCTAGCTTGACCGTCCTCTCGATCCAACATTTTGCTCACCCTACGTTTTGGTAAAATGTTGCAGGAAATGAAATTGAATAAGGGAATGGACAAGAGTGAAAGAGTGTTTTTCTTTTCCCTAGGATTTATGTAGATCATTAATGTTTTTACAAGAATGATGTACTTTAGGATTGGAAGTTGTAATTTGCCTTTATGACTTATGAATTAGTGATGTAAACTTCATTTTGATGGAATAAAAGTATCATTTTTTCCATTCATTTATGTCTTTAGAAATAAACTTGTACATGCTCTGATCGACAAGATTGTTTACGACTCGCTCACGCCCTCGATATTCCGCGTGGGGGCGTGACAGTCTTTGTGATATCAGAGCCTAGGTTACATAAAACCTAGGATTTCTTAAACATAAGTTTTCCCTTAATATATGTATAGATCAATACCTAGAAATCGGTTAGGAACTTAAACTTGCCCGGTAAGTTTGGGTAGAACCATGGGTTAAGTTTTAAAGGAAAAGAATTAATCAAGAAATGAATACCAAAATAAAACATTAAACCTTGTAATCATGGTTGCAGGTTAATTCTCGCAAATGGTCGCCGAAAGAGCTCAATGGCATGAGATGCAATGCACCGTTCAAGGTTTAACCCTAGCCCTTGAACAGGTTGCTCAGGGAGGAGCAAACTGAGGGGCCGGAGACCTGCATAGAAATTTCCGGAGCATGAACCCTCCTAAGTTCGCCGGATCTACGGACCCGGATGAAGCCGAACATTGGAATAAGGAAATTGAGAGGATTTTCAGAGTCATGCAATGTGCCGACGATGAAAAGGTCCTACTCGCTACTTTCCAACTAGAAAGGGATGCCCGTGCCTGGGGGGAATCAGTCGAAGCTATTTTATCGCATGACCAAGTATTATTGGAAGAGTTCGTGGAACACTTCAATATTAAATATTTTTCTAATCGGGTGCAAGAGTGGAAGGCCACTGAATTTGCCACCTTAAAACAAAGGGGTTTATCCGACCAAGTACTTCACCTTGGGGAGCCCCGGTCCTCTTTGTTAAAAAGAATGATGGTTCGATGAGATTATGTGTTGATTATCGGCAATTGAATCAACTCACCATCAAGAACAAATATCCTTTACCAAGGATTGATGAATTATTCGACCAGATTTCTGGAGCTCAATATTTCTCAAAGATTGATCTTCGATCTGGTTATCATCAATTAAAGATAAAGGAAAGTGATATTCACAAGACTACATTTCGGAGTCGGTATGGACATTACGAGTTCACCATTATGCCTTTTGGGTTAACAAATGCACCTGCCACATTTATGCAATTAATGAACAACGTATTCAGGCCATACCTCGATCAATTTGTAGTTGTCTTCATTGACGACATTTTGATCTACTCCAAGTCAAGGGGAGAATATGAAGAACATCTCAAGAAGGCCCTTCAATTTTTAAGAGATCACAAGCTTTATGCCAAATTAAGCAACTGTGATTTCTGGTTAGAGGAAGTCTCTTTTCTCAGTCACATAATTTCTCAGAACGGTATTGCCGTCGATCCTTCAAAGGTCGAGGCCGTAAAGAACTGGGAAAGACCTACTAGTGTGACGGAAATCCGAAGCTTCTTGGGATTGGCTGAATATTATCGAAGGTTTATCAAGGACTTCTCCAAGATCGCGGTACCTTTAACAAGATTAACAAGGAAGGCGAATCCTTTTATATGGTCCGAGGAATGCGAGAAGAGTTTTCAAACTTTAAAGGATTATCTGACGACTGCCCCTATTCTCACATTACCTACGGAAGGAGGAGGATTCGAAGTATATGCTGATGCATCTAGAATTGGCCTAGGTTGTGTATTAATGCAACATGGTAAGGTTATAGCCTATTCTTCAAGGAAATTAAAGAAACACGAGGAAAATTACCCCGTGCATGACCTAGAGCTGGTAGCTGTGGTCTTTGCTTTGAAGATCTGGCGACATTATCTCTATGGCGAAGTCTTTACGGTGTATTCTGATCACAAGAGTCTCAAATATTTATTCTCTCAAAAGGTGCACAATATGAGACAAAGACGGTGGTTGGAATATTTAAATGATTTTGATTTCTCTATACAATATCACCCTGGAAAAGGTAATGCCGTAGCTGATGCACTTAGCCGGAAACCAATGGCCTTATTATCAAGCCTGATAGTTAAAGAATGGCATCTACTTGAACAAATGGCAAGTCTAGACCTCAATATGGAGGAGAAGGAAGGTGGAGTCTTTATTGCTAATATTCGACTCCAACCCGAGTTACTCTCGAAAATTAAGGAACGGCAAGGTGATGATCCGTTGATCGTGGAAATTAAAGAGAAATTAGATCAACGACCATATTTTCTTCTAGCTGATGATGGAAGACTATTATTCAAAGGAAGAACATGTGTACCAGACTATTCTATCCTCAAGGGTAAAATCTTGGAGGAAGCACATCGGTCCAGGTACACTATACTCCCCGGTGCTACAAAAATGTACCAAGACCTCAAGAGAACTTTCTGGTGGCCTAACATGAAAAGGGAGGTAGCCGAGTTCGTAAGCCGATGTCTAGTCTGTCAACAAGTTAAGGCCGAACACCTCAAACCGGCTGGTAAACTCAAGCCTCTCGAAATACCAGAATGGAAATGGGATAGTATCGGTATGGATTTCATTGTTGGTTTACCAAAGACCCGAAGTGGTTTTGATGCTATATGGGTAATTGTGGACCGACTAACCAAGTCTGCCCACTTCTTACCTATCAAGACTAAATGGACCGTGGATGTCCTAGCCGCCTTATATATAAAGGAGTTTTTCAGGCTGCATGGTATTCCAAGTTCCATTATTTCGGATCGAGATCCGAGGTTAACCTCTCATTTCTGGAAAGGTTTGCAATCATCTATGGGTACTAGGCTAAGATTTAGCACTGCTTTTCACCCTCAGGCTGATGGACAAACTGAGAAGACGAATCAGATTATTGAAGATATGTTGAGAGCCTGCATGATAGACTTCGGTGGAAGTTGGCATGAACATTTACCGCTGACTGAGTTCGCTTATAACAATAGCAATCAGTCGAGTATACAAATGGCACCATTCGAAGTTCTTTATGGCCAAAGCTGTAGATCGCCTCTATGCTGGAGCGAGGTTGGAGAGAAGAGATTGCTTGGTCTCGATATTATCCAAGATACAACTGACAAAATCCAGTTGATTCAAGAAAGATTGAAGGTAGCTCAATCACGGCAAAAGAGTTATGCCGACAATCGGAGGAGAGACCTTGAATTCCAAGTGGGGGAGCATATCTTTTTAAAGATCTCGCCCACACGAGGAATTAGAAGATTCGACATCAAGGGAAAGCTGAGTCCGAGATTTATTGGCCCTTTTGAGATTCTAGAACGACTCGGCGAGGTGGCATACAAGCTGACTTTGCCTCCTCAACTGGCCAATGTACACAATGTCTTCCATGTATCAATGCTAAGGAAGTACGTGTACGATCCTTCACATGTGATTCAATTTGAAGAATTGAAGCTGTAAAAGGACTTATCATAGGAAGAAAGCCCGATCAAGATATTAGATCAGAAACTGCACCAACTGAGGAATCGGGCTATACCGATGGTGAAAGTCCAATGGAGCAAACGTGGATTCGAGGAAGCCACATGGGAGTGTAGAACGCGCTTTATTTATTATCTTTTATTTATTTGATTTGTTTGTTTATTGATTTATTGGTCAGTTTATTAGGCGTGCCAGTCACATGTGTGACGATTTCATTGTGCGCTCGACCTGACTTGGTCAGTCGATTGTGAAGTCCGAGTCGGGACCAGAAGTCCGCCATACCATAAAGGCTATGACGTTAATTACGCCCTTCCAAGGAAGGACAACCCTTGATTAAATGCCAAAATAGGAGGCCACTTGGGGCGGTCGAAAATGACAGTGCGTGATATTGAAATTCTTGTTATTCTAAGAATATGATTGAATAAATGACAGATTATTAAATCAGCATGACCCTTTTGTATGGGTCGTGCCGGGTAGAGATAGGACACCGTCCACGCAATGGCGGGATGGGGCCTGAACAATCATCGGGGACATATCCCCCTTTCACGTTTCTCATCCGGCCAAGGGCCTCGCAGTGCTTGTATTCCCCAAAGGATCGAGCCGGACGGGAGGTACATGACATGCGCTTCCCAGGGCTTGTCGGGGTTAAAGCGTCAATCGGCGTTTCGGCAACATCTCCCCTTAATCTGGATTATGCCCAGGGGGAAATAGGCTATCCTCCACGGAATGCCGGGATGAAAGCCGGGAGAGAGAGAGGCCAAACCTCCCGAACTATGTAAATATGCCATAGGACAATGTTTGATATTCCCTATAGAAGCCGACGGAACTCATGCAGTGGCAGAGCCCTCCCGAGCAAAAGGGGTTATTCATGAACCCGATGCGGGACGACGGAATGTAAGTGAACGCTCAATATTGCGCCCTCGCATGCGGATCGACCTGTGCGGTCAGGTCGCGGGGATCGACCTGCCCGGTCAGGTCGCGGGGGTCAAGGGGGCAGCGCCCCTTGCGGGGGTTTCCGAGACTCAGTAATACAATTTGGGTAGGTTATCGGTGCAGTTCAACCGTGCATAGGTTCCCGTTGCAAAGGCAAGATGGCCAGGGGATTCCCGGCGCGCAGGCAAAATGGCCAAGGTTCCCGGCGCAGGAAGGGGGGGGTTCTCGGCGCAAGGGCCAAACGGCCAAGGGTTCCCGGCGCGCTAGTAGCAAGGCTCTCGGCAGGAGGCCAAGGAGGTGGGCTTCTCGGCGTGGGGTTCCTGACGTGGGCCGCGCCGGGAGCTATGGCGCCGGCAAGGTTTGACGATACTCTGTTCTGGGGTTTGCTGGCGGGTCAGAGGATTTACTGGTGATCCAGGTCAAAGTAGATGGGCCCTGGGTGATCAAAATGCATCTATTCATCGGGCTTCAACTGATTTTGGTTTGTGTTTCAAAAGAAGGCCAGAGGCTGAGAGGAACTGAGGAAGACCAATCCAGCATAGAGGACCTCTTTCACCATTGATGTGCAGAGTCCCGGGGACAGTTCAATATTGTCTTTCATCATCCCGGGTGAATTTGGGCAGCACGTCCCCTGGAATCAGCCTTTGCCAGGGAATGATAGGCAATCACCCACGGAGTGCCGGGATGAAAGCCACAATAGAGGGGTATTGGACCCCTGCCCTGTGTATGTGCTTGGAGCACTAGCTTAATATCCCTTTTGAGGCCATTGAAGCTTATGCAGTGGAAGAGCTCCCTTGGCTCGTAAGGTTATGTGGGGGTTATCCCCATTAATCTTTATCCCCGAGGTGCATATGATGACCTGGGGTGCCCTTTGACAGAATAAGAGGCTACATCTAGTAGACTATAAGGGGTATCTGTATGGTTTCTTGGCTGGTGGAAGGGAGGCTTTCATCCGGGGTTCAAGGGACAGAGAATCCATAGTGTCAAGGGATGTATGGCAAGAGGGGTGGTTCCCGGCGCCAAGACTCACCGCGCCGGGCAGTCTTCTTCACAAGGTGCTGTTCCTGGCGCCGAGAAGCTGGGGATGGAGGTTATCGGCGTGGGAAGCCTCGCGCCGGGAAGGTCTCTTCATGGGGCACTATTCGGGGCGCCGGGAGGTTCTGGCCCCCTGTTCTTAGTTCTTTTGGTTTCAAAGGGGAGGTTTCAGGCAGGATTTCAGATGTGGAATCAATCACAAAGGTTTTATGGGCATGAAGGTCAGGGGTTTAAGGGAGGCTAGCATCAGTCGAAGGGCAAGATCATCCATTATTAAACCCTCGGGGATGAGAGGTGTTTTTCTGGTCACCTGCTGCTCAGACGATCAAGAGATTGATGTCTCTGACCCCGAACCAGCTGGGAGCTCGGCAGAAATCCATGATATGCGGGAAAGTCCATCATCAGAGGGAGGGAAGGAGGGGGACAGAGCCCAATAACCCATTGAATGAGGGTTGGGGCTCCGTCTTCATCCTTCACGAGAGAAAGACTTGAGCCGAAAATTCGGAGCATCTAAGTAAACAAATGCTTCGAAGAACATCGGATGAAAAGAAGGGGGGACAGATAGCAGATATTTCAATCATTCAGTGCCCAAATGGGCCATCGTGACATTCCATTTCATTACATCATTCCAAAACTCAAATCAACCACGAGAAGTGAGTGAGGAAAGGGGGGAATGAGCCAGGGGCCGGGATATCCCGGTTACATCCGAGGAATCGAGACAAGACTCGTATAATTATATGAAGAAGAAAAGAAAACATGGGGGAGGGCGGAGCATTGACTCCTCTCCCTCCCCTGCTGCTCACCTGGAGCTTCTTCTCCTTCTCTTTCTCTTGGGACTGGTCTCTTCTCTCTTTCTTTCAGTGGAGGAGGCTCTCTTCCTCTGTTCTGGCCCTTTTCGAATGATGGGATTTTTATCTCCCGGTGTCCTCTCTCGCCCCTAGCGACATGGAGGAAATGGGGCTTTTATAGGCATAGCATCCCCCCTTCTCGGCAGGGTTGCCCTGGCGCGCATACCTCAGGTTCCCGGCGCTCCCCCTTGCTTCCCGACGCAAAGGCTTCTCGGCGCCATGCTTTGGGCCGTGGTGAAGAGCTCTCGGCGCCATGGCCCATTTAGGCCCCTTTCTTATTGCTTTAATTTTTCTCATCACTAGGCTTCTGGGGCGCCTAATCTGCCTCTTCATTAGTCCTTCGAATCTGTCAGAACAGATGAAGGTCCTTTTAGTTGATGGGTTGACATAGTCTTATCAGAATACCTCTGGAGTTCTCATCGGTCGATAGACTGCAATTCTTATCAGTACTGCCATCTGAGGGATGGCAACACCGGACATCAGCTAGGCAGGGGAGGGATTCAGCCAGATGGCAGCTTCAGTGGTAATTCTTCCGTGGCTTCCGACCTTGCCGGAATCTTCACAATCTTCATTTGCTAGTTCTGGCTTTATCTTTATCTTTGCTCACATCTCATCTGTCAACAAATCAATATCTGACTTGATATGACGTGTCATCTGCAGACCTTCAGACGAGGCCGTAGTGTAGCTCTTGTTAAAGTGTGCTAGGGGGTTTCATCAGTCGGGTGACTGCTATTTCATCAGCGCCGCCGTCTGACTGGCAATGGCACTGGACTTCAGCTTGGCCGGGAAAAGACTTCAGCCGGGTAGACGGTTGACGAGCTTCGTCGTTGATCTTTCACTGTTGGTCTGATCTTCTTTTCAATTCTGTTTCCACCCTTGCTCATTTTCAAGGTGTCAACAGGGAGTTAGAAGAATCTATCAAGAAGAAATACCTGGATTTAATCTCAGTTTAGAATTTAACCTTTCAATTCAAAATTTTGAATTTTAGTAATATAATGTGAATTTGGAGGACCAAATTCTTTTAAGTGGGGGAGGATGTAGAAACTCGATAAATAAAGATGAGAAATAATTTTTTTACTTTTATTCTATAATTAAAATTTTCGTGAAATAATTAAAATACATTTTTACTATGTGTAATAAACTAGATAAATACATTTACTTGAATTTATTTAAGGTAAATTGAAAAATAAATGCTTTAACCCTTAAATAAATCATAGGAAGCCCAATAAAAGTCCATATAATGGACTAGGATTACAATTGGCCCATTGTATAATCCATAATGGGTTGGATTAATGGATTAAAAGATTTATTAAAGGATAATTCGACCAAAATTCGTAACACATGTTTAATATGGTATTTAAGGGATTATAATAACCCCATTTCTAGAAGATTGACCCGAGAATCAACCCTTACCTAACATTCAACTTTAGACCAGCCATTTTTACATTATTTTCACACCAAAGATGGGCTAGATTAAGAGAAATGAAAATTTTATTCTAAATTCGGACTTAATGGGTTAGGTAAAATTAGGTGAGAAATCTTGACAAAATTAGACAAGTTTTGGCTATAAATAGAACCCCAATCAACCCACAAACCATCCCTGGAGGCTTAAGCTATGCTGGTGTGAAGATTGAATGAGATTTGAAGGATCGAAGATTTGGGAGAAATCAAGGGTTTCATCTTATTTGAGGATTTTTCTTACCTATTTCTTAGATCCACAAAAAGGTAGGTATCTCTCAGGCTAAATTCTAATTAAAGCATGCTAGATTGTTCCTTTTTCAATGCTCTTTCCATTGATACGTTATTCATTAAATTTCATTGAGAAAAGAGTGAATTATAGCCATTTTTGTGAAGAAAAATCAGAAGTAGCAGAAAAAGTGTCGACTCCTTGAGTCGACACTCGGGATTGAGTTTTCTGCTTGAAATCAAAAAATTAGTGAAATATGTCGACCTCCCGGGTCGACACTTTTTTTCACGGCTGAAAAGTGTCGACCTCCCAGGTCGACACTTTTTCACGGGTGTTCTATTTTAAGAACAAAACCGCATACAGGGTATAAGTGTCGACCTAATAGGTCGACACTTTCTGCCTACAAACAAATGTCGACCCCATGGGTTGACACTTTTCCTGTCATATGAAAAAAAAATCTATACACTCATATGAAAAATCAACCAACCACACCACAGCGGCGCGGCACAAATAAATAAATAAATAAATATACTAAGATTTTCGTATCCATTCAATTCAACTCACAACTCGAACTCACATCCTATGCCCCTTGGGTCCTGACCCAAGGGTGAGCTCTCCAACATATAAAGCCATGAAAGTTTTCAAAACTTCCAATGTGGGACTAAAGATTAGTCACTATACAATAGAAATTATAACATTTGAAAATCCACATTAATTGGAAGCATTTAGTCACCAAAAGTAAGGAAATGCAATATTAGCATATTTTAATTGTTACAGCATGTTAAAAATTATTCTTTTTGTAGGATAAAATTATTTTTTACATGTAAAAATCTATTTTAACCATATTCGTAAATTAATGCATGAAAAATATTTCCAGTATGTTAAAAATGGCTTCCAACATGATAAAATGATTTTATACATACTGAGATATAAAAACTATTTTCAGCATGTTAAAATCTATTTAAAATATTTTTGTGCATGCTAAACTTAATTTTCCTATTAAATAATTAATAAATTGATGCATGAAAATTACTTCCAGCATAATAAAATTTTTTCCAGCATGATAAAAATTATTTCTAACATGTTAGAATTATTTTTAGCATGTTAGAACTATTTTCAGTATATTAAAACTATTTTTCAGCATGATAATTCTATTTTCCTATCAAATAATTAGTAAATAAATATAGAAAAATGATTTTCAACATGATAAAATTTATGTTGTTATCAGAGAATTTTTGTAATCAGCATGGTAAACTTATCTTTATCATCTTATCAGTAAATTAATGTTTGAGAATTATCTTAGCATGTTAAGTATTAATTTTAGCATGTTAAAAATTAATTTTCAGCATGTTAAAAATTAAATCCAACATTAAAAATTTATTTTTATCATCTTATCAGTAATGTAACATATGAAAATCATTTTCAGCATGTTAAAATTATTTTCAGCAAGTTAACATTATTTTCGGCTTAAAAATTTTTTTTTATTTTATAATAATAAATCACCGTTTTGACTAAACTAATGCATCTCTAATGTACAAAAACTTCCTGAAAACATGTTTAAATATTTGTAAACTAAATGCACATAAGATTAAACTATAGAATTAAATTAATTCTATTAAACTCTAATTACTTGAATTTTCTTCCTAGTTACCGTTCTTTCTTGAATTCCACGACTTAATGTCGTTAAACATGATGCCTTAAAATTTATTATTCACTTCTCTTGCTACTTCTGAGATTTTTGTCAGATCTGTAATTTCTACAAATGAGCTTATTCTTGAAATTCATTAGCCATAATGTTAAGTGGATGTCTAAACATACTTGGGATCTTATGATTCACCGACCCAATGCCTGGCATTAATGGGGCCCGGTCAGGTCCTCGGAGGAGCTCCTGAAAGTACTTGTGCTCATGGGAGTTGATTGACCACGGTGTGGCATTACACCGAAGTGCATGACTTGCTAGATTAATTATGACATTCCACACTTCGTTATTGTACTTGTTACTTGAAATTGCTTGAAATTACATGATATATTTAACTTGCATGAAATGGCCAAATTCTTTCATGATATTCTTGACATGTTCAATATTCAATACTTTAAATTATCTTAGAACCTTGTTATCATGTTATTACTTGAAATTCCGTATACAATTTCCTACTTGCTATTCATGATCTTAAACACTTCCCGATTTACTTGAAAAATGTTCAAAATGATAAATACTTAAATATTACCTGATTATAGAGATATAAAATTCTATTGAGCTTTTTGCTCACCCTACGTTTTGGTAAAATGTTGCAGGAAATGAAATTGAATAAGGGAATGGACAAGAGTGAAAGAGTATTTTTCTTTTCCCTAGGATTTATGTAGATCATTAGTGTTTTTACAAGAATGATGTACTTTGGGATTGGAAGTTGTAATTTGACTTTATGGCTTATGAATTAGTGATGTAAACTTCATTTTGATGGAATAAAAGTATCATTTTTCCCATTCATTTCTATCTTTAGAAATAAAATGGTACATGCTCTGATCGACATGCTTGTTTACGACTCGCTCACGCCCTCGATATTCCGCGTCGGGACGTGACAGTCTTTGTGGTATCAGAGCCTAGGTTACATAAAACCTAGGATTTCTTAAACATAGGTTTTCCCTTAATATAGGTATAGATCAATACCTAGAAATCGGTTAGGAACTTAAACTTACCCGATAAGTTTGGGTAGAACCATGGGTTAAGTTTTAAAGGAAAAGAATTAATCAAGAAATGAATACCAAAATAAAATATTAAACATTGTAATTATGGTTGCAGGTTAATTCTCGCAAATGGCCATCGAGAGAGCTCAATGGCGCGAGATGCAACACACCGTTCATGGTTTAACCCAAGCCCTCCAACAGGTTGCTTAGGGAGGAGCAAACCGAGGGGCCGGAGACCTGCATAGAAATTTCCGGAGCATGAACCCTCCTAAGTTCGTCGGATCTACGGACCCGGATGAAGCCAAACATTGGATTAAGGAAATTGAGAGGATTTTCCAAGTCATGCAATGTGCCGACGAGGAAAAGGTCCTACTCGCAACTTTCCAACTAGAAAGGGATGCCCGTGCCTGGTGGGAATCGGTCGAAGCTACTTTACCGCATGACAAAGTATTATGAGAAGAGTTCATGGAACACTTCAATAGTAAATATTTTTTCGATCGGGTGCAAGAGAGGAAGGCCACCGAATTTGCCACCTTAAAACAAAGGGGTTTATCCGACCAAGTACTTCATCTTGGGGAGCCCCGGTCCTCTTTGTTAAAAAGAAGGATGGTTCGATGAGATTATGTGTTGATTATCGGCAATTGAATTAACTCACCATCAAGAACAAACATCCTTTACCAAGGATTGATGAATTATTCGACCAGATTTCTGGAGCTCAATATTTCTCAAAGATTATTCTTCGATCTGGTTATCATCAATTAAAGATCAAGGAAAGTGATATTCACAAGACTGCATTTCGGAGTCGGTATGGACATTACGAGTTCACCGTTATGCCTTTTGGCTTAACAAATGCACCTGCCACATTTATGCAATTAATGAACAGCGTATTCAGGCCATACTGCGATCAATTTGTAGTTATCTTCATTGACGACATTTTGATCTACTCCAAGTCAAGGGGAGAACATCTCAAGAAGTCCCTTCAATTTTTAAGAGATCATAAGCTTTATGCCAAATTAAGCAAGTGTGATTTCTGGTTAGAGGAAGTCTCTTTTCTCGGTCACATAATTTTCCGGAATGGTATTGCTGTCGATCATTCAAAGGTTGAGGCCGTAAAGAACTGGGAAAGACCTACTAGTGTGACGGAAATCCGAAGCTTCTTGGGATTGGCTGGATATTATCGAAGGTTTATCAAGGACTTCTCCAAGATCGCGGTACCTTTAACAAGATTAACAAGGAAGGAGAATCATTTTATATGGTCCGAGGAATGCGAGAAGAGTTTTCAAACTTTAAAAGATTGTCTAACGACTGCCCCTATTCTCACATTACCTACGGAAGGAGGAGGATTCAAAGTATATGCTGATGCATCTGGAATTGGCCTAGGTTGCGTATTAATGCAACATGGTAAGGTTATAGCCTATTCTTCAAGGCAATTAAAGACACACGAGGTAAATTACCCTATGCATGACCTAGAGCTGGCAGCTGTGGTCTTTGCTTTGAAGATCTGGCGACGTTATCTCTATGGCGAAGTCTTTACGGTGTATTCTGATCACAAGCGTCTCAAATATTTATTCTCTCAAAAGGAGCTCAATATGAGACAAAGACGGTGGTTGGAATATTTAAAGGATTTTGATTTCTCTATACAATATCACCCTGGAAAAGGCAATGCCGTAGTTGATGCACTTAGCCGGAAACCAATGGCCTTATTATCAAGCCTGATGGTTAAAGAATGGCATTTACTTGAACAAATGGCAAGTCTAGACCTCAATATGGAGGAGAAGGAAGGTGGATTCTTTATTGCTAATGTTCGACTCCAACCCGAGTTACTCTCAGAAATTAAGGAACGACAAGGTGATGATCCGTTGATCGTGGAAATAAAAGAGAAATTAGATCAACGACCGGATTTTCTTCTGACTGATGATGGAAGACTATTATTCAAAGGAAGAACATGTGTACCAGACTGTTCTATCCTCAAGGGTAAAATCTTGGAGGAAGCACATCGGTCAAGATACACTATACACCCCGGTGCTACAAAAATGTACCAAGACCTCAAGAGAACTTTCTGGTGGCCTAACATGAAAAGAGAGGTAGCTGAGTTCGTAAGCCGATGTCTGGTCTATCAACAAGTTAAGGCCGCACACCTCAAATAGGCTGGTAAACTCAAGCCTCTCGAAATACTGGAATGAAAATGGGATAGTATCAGTATGGATTTCATTGTTGGTTTACCGAAGACCCGAAGTGATTTTGATGCTATATGGGTAATTGTAGACTGACTAACCAAGTCCGCCCACTTCTTACCTATCAAGACTAAATGGACCGTGGATGTCCTAGCCGCCTTATATATCAAGGAGATTGTTAGGCTACATGGTATTCCAATTTCCATTATTTCGGATCAAGATCCAAGATTCACCTCTCATTTCTGGAAAGGTTTGCAATCATCTATGGGTACTAGGCTAAGATTTAGCACTACTTTTCACCCTCAGACTGATGGACAAACTGAGAGGACGAATTAGATTATTGAAGATATGTTGAGAGGCTACATGATAGACTTCGGTGGAAGTTGGCATGAACATTTACCGCTGACTGAGTTCGCTTATAACAATAGCTATCAGTCGAGTATACAAATGGCACCATTCGAAGCTCTTTATGGCCGAAGCTGTAGATCGCCTCTATGCTGGAGCGAGGTTGGAGAGAAGAGATTACTTGGTCCCGATATTATCCAAGATACAACTGACAAAATCCAGTTGATTCAAGAAAGATTGAAGGTAGCTCAATCACGACAAAAGAGTTATGCCGACAATCGGAGGAGAGACCTTGAATTCTAAGTGGGGGAGCATGTCTTTTTAAAGATCTCGCCCACACGAGGAATTAGAAGATTCGGCATCAAGGGAAAGCTGAGTTCGAGATTTATTCGCCCTTTTGAGATTCTAGAACGAATCGGCGAGGTGGCGTACAAGCTGACTTTGCCTCCTCAACTTGCCGGTGTACACGATGTCTTCAATGTATCAATGCTAAGGAAGTACGTGTACGATCCTTCACATGTGATTCAATTTGAAGAATTGAAGTTGCAAAAGGACTTATCATATGATGAAAGACCGATCAAGATATTAGATCGGAAACTACACCAACTGAGGAATCAGGCTATACTGATGGTGAAAGTCCAATGGAGTAAACGTGGATTCGAGGAAGCCACATGGGAGTTAGAAGAATCTATCAAGAAGAAATACCCGGATTTAATCTCAGGTTAGAATTTAACCTTTCAATTCGAATTTTTGAATTTTAGTAATATAATGTGAATTTAGAGGACCAAATTCTTTTAAGTGGGGGAGGATGTAGAAACCCGATAAATAAAGATGAGAAATATTTTTTTCAATTTTATTCTATAATTAAAATTTTCATGAAATAATTAAATTACATTTTTACTATATGTAATAAACTAGGTAAATATATTTACCTAAATTTACTTAAGGTAAATTGAAAAATAAATGCTTTAACCCTTAGATAAATCATAGGAAGCCCAATAAAAGTCCATATAATGGACTAGGATTACAATTGACCCATTGGATAATCTATAATAGGTTAAATTAATGGATTAAAGGATTTATTAAAGGATAATTAGACCAAAATTCGTAACACATGTTTAATATGGCATTTAAGGGATTATAATAATCCCATTTCTAGAAGATTGACCCAAGAATCAACCCTTACCTAACATACAATTTTAGACCAGCCATTTTTACATTGTTTTCACACCAAAGATGGGCTAGATTAAGAAGAGAAATGAAAATTTTCTTCTAAATTCGGACTTAATGGGTTAGGTAAAATTAAGTGAGGAATCTTGACAAAATTGGTCAAGTTTTGGCTATAAATAGAACCCCAATCAACCCACAAACCATCCCTGGAGGCTTAAGCTATGCTGGTGTGAAGATTGAAGGAGATTTGAAGGAAGATTTGGAAAAATCAAGGGTTTCATCTTATTTGGGGATTTTTCTTACCTCTTCCTTAGATCCGTAAAAATGTAGGTATCTCTCAGGCTAAATTCTAATTAAAGCATCCTAAATTGTTCATTTTTCAATGCTCTTTCCTTTGATACCTTATTCATTAAATTTCATTGAGAAATGAGTGAATTGTAGCAATTTTTGTGAAGAAAAATCAGAAGTAACAGAAAAAGTGTCGACTCCTTGAGTCGACACTCGGGATCAAGTTTTCTGCTTGAAATCGAAAACTTAGTGAAAAGTGTCGACCTCCCGGGTCGACACTTTTTTTCACGGCTGAAAAGTGTCGATCACCCAGGTCGACACTTTTTCACGGGTGTTCTGTTTTAAGAACAAAACCGCATACATGGTATAAGTGTCGACCCAATGGGTCGACACTTTCTGCCTACAAATAAATGTCAACCCCATGGGTCGACACTTTTCCTGTCATATGAAATATATATATATATATATACACACTCATATGAAAAACCTACCAACCAACCAACCAAATAAATACTAAGATTTTCGTATCCATTCAATTCAACTCACAACTCGAGCCCACATCCTATGTCCTGAGCTCTCCAACATATAAAGCTATGAAAGTTTTCAAAACTTCCAATGTGGGACTAAAGATTAGTCACTATACAATAGAAATTATAACATTTGAAAATCCACATTAATTGTAAGCATTTAGTCACCAAAGGTAAGGAAAGGTAATATTAGCATATTTTAATTCTTACAGCATGTTAACAATTATTTTTTTTGTAGGATAAAATTATTTTTTACATGTAAAAATCTATTTTTAACCATATTAGTAAATTAATGTATGAAAAATATTTTCAGCATGTTAAAAATGACTTCCAACGTGATAAAATTATTTTATACATACTGAGTTATAAAAACTATTTTCAGCATGTTAAAATCTATTTAAACTATTTTTTTGTGCATGCTAAACTTACTTTTCCTATTAAATAATTAATAAATTGATGCATGAAAATTACTTCCAACATTATAAAATTTCTTCCAGTATGATAAAAATTATTTCTAGCATGTTAGAATTATTTTTATCATGTTAGAATTATTTTCAGTATATTAAAACTATTTTTCAGTAAGATAATTTTATTTTCCTATCAAATAATTAGTAAATAAATATAGAAAAATGATTTTCAGCATGATAAAATTTTTGTTGTTATCAAAGAATTTCTATAATCAGCATGGTAAACTTATCTTTATCATCTTATCAGTAAATTAATGTGTGAGAATTATCTTAGCATGTTATGTATTAATTTTAACATGTTTAAAATTAATTTTCAGCATGTTAAAAATTAAATCTAGCATTAAAAATTTATTTTTATCATCTTATCAGTAAAGTAACATATGAAAATCATTTTCAGCATGTTAAAATTATTTCAGCAAGTTAAGATTATTTTCAGCATAAAAAATCTATTTTTTTATTTTTATAATAATAAATCACCGTTTTGGCTAAACTAATGCATCTCTAATGTACAAAAGCTTCCTAAAAACATGTTTAAATATTTGTAAACTAAATGCATATAAGATTAAATCATAGAATTAAATTAATTCTATTAAACTCTAATTACTTGAATTTTCTTCCTAGTTACCGTTCTTTCTTGAATTCCACGACTTAATGTCGTTAAACATGATGCCTTAAAAATTATTATTCATTTATCTTGCTACTTCTGAGATTTTTGCCAGATCTGTACTTTTTACAAATGAGCTTATTCTTGAAATTCATTGGCAATAGTGTTAAGTGGATGTCTAAACATACTTGGGATCTTATGATCCACCGACCCAATGCCTGGCATTAATGGGGCTCGATCTGGTCCTGGGAGGAGCGCCCGAAAGTACTTATGCTCATGGGAGTTGATTGACCACGGTGTGACATTGCACCGAAGTGCATGACTTGCTAGATTAATTATGACACTCCACACATCATTATTGTACTTATTTACTTGTTACTTGAAATTGCTTGAAATTACATGATATATTTGACTTGCATGAAATGACAAAATTCTTTCATGATATTCTTTATATGTTCAATATCCAATACTTGAAATTATCTTGGAACCTTGTTATTATGTTATTACTTGAAATTTTGTATACAATTCCATACTTGCTATATATGATCTTAAACACTTCCCAATTTACTTGAAAAATGTCCAAAATGATAAATACTCAAATATTACCTGATTATAGAGATATAAAATTCTATTGAGCTTTTTGCTCACCCTACGTTTTAGTAAATTATTGTGATGCGGGACGAGACCACGGACACGACAAGCTCGTGACTGCCCCTTAACGAGGGAAGCGTCGGACGTGCGCGGTTGAGAAACCGGCAGTGAGCTAGGGTGGTCGGCTCTCACTTGTGCTCGGATCGGGTCACGGGACGGTAACGCTCTCTCTCGCAGCAGCGGTGATATAAATATAAAGCGAGCTAATTGTCCCTACACATGCTCTCTAGCAGCGGCATAAATAAATATATATGAAGTAAGTAAAATGCCAAGTAAGGGAGCGAATGCGATACCTCCACGCGCTCGGCGTGGGGAAGTCGGACCCGGCCGAAACTCGTACTCCCCGGATAAATATTACACAATGATGATAGCAATGAAATATCGCCCACTCCACGCAGGGAGGTAAAGGGCTACACAAATGGGCCCGGGAGGACCGAATTCGGGTTGACGGGCGGCTTATCGCGTCTCTTCGGTAGCACCCGAACTTGTGGCCGTGGGGCCCACGCGCTGTCCGGAGGGGCCGTGTGGGACCCGGTGGCACCGTTGTGGTGGTGGATGCCTGGATGAGCGCTCCCTGGAGTGGAGGAGCGCTGGTTCGCCGGCCGGAGGCCGGGCGGCTCCGATCGGCACCGGTCGGAATAACCGGCCACGGATCTATAACTTCTAGTTTTCAGCGCGCGTCCCGGCGAGAACGGGAGCTGCGATCAGCTCCGATGTCGGAATGCGACGAAACTGGCGCCGTTGGAAAGCTAACTTCAGATCCTTCAACTTAGGCCTAGAGATCTGGCCTGGATCGGCACGGATCTGGATTTATGGAATTTCCAAGTTCCTATTGTACAGTTCTTAAAATCTCAGGTCAACAGAGAACTTTCCTGTGGATTGCCTTTGACCGTGAGGTAGGCGTCTGAATCCGGGGTTGTGTTCTTCAGAACAGTTGTGGGAAATCAAGCTACGAAACCAGGACTATTTTTGGATCTGAAGTTGGGAAAGGCCACAAATTTCTATGATTTTTGCACTAGCAGTGGGTCGGATCTAGAATCTGGCTGACAACACTGTAGATGAGGAAGAACACGAATTTCTAAAAATAGATAGAAGGCTGATAAAAAATTAAGAAAATTTGTGGATGTAGGAGGTGATGGATAGAACTCCCAGTAAAATTGGCAGGGTTTGGACAAATCAAAAAGATGGCCGGAGGAGGGAAATACAGGGCTTCTATCACTGTAGACAGAGATAAAATAGAACTAGGAATGAAAGATGCACGAAAATGGGAAAATAATAAACGATGGAATTTGGGCGTGAAAAGTTAGGTGGAGCTTAGATTACAAGGGAAGAACACACCATAAAAATTGCAGACCACGAAGAATCCGTGGTTGATAGCAGGAATTTCGGGAAGAGACCTCTGTCCAGTAGGATAGAACACCAAGAACGGTTTCGCGGCGGCTCGAAGGCGGCACGAACGGCGGCGGCGGCGACACAGATGATCACCGAAGATAGAGGGGAGGGGATAGAAGATAGAAATCACTCTAGAACTGGAGGTTAGAGGAGAGAAACCAGAGGGAGAGGGGAGGGGCTCAAGAACACTCTTGATTTTCCAACAAATTTCTCTTCATTAATGCTAACAAATGGAAAATACAACCTTTTATATGCCATGTGTCAAATCTAATCTACACCATTAGATCTAGGAGTGGGGAATGGAGGGCTGGGATTAAGTGTGAATGACACATAAAAATTAATAAAATACTAAGGGGAGAGGGGCGCCCCCTTGACCATGGTTAATGGGGTTGAATGGGTAGGTGAGGTAGGTAACCCACCTTGGACTAATTAAGCCACTTGTCTCCCATGTGGTCAAATGGCATTCAACCCTTCTAGATGGCCACCTAGGATGGTTGACCAGCCCCACATGGATGACATGGACCAATGGGAAAGGGTTGGAGGCCCCCTTGCTGGTCCTACTGACAAATTACATAGAAACCCACACAATCCGTGGGAATGACGCATTGGCTTACAAAGCCGTACAATTGCGTACATACTTTCCCAAGGATATAAACACAAACTAAAAGGACATAAATGTAAAAGAAAAAGTACATGCTCGGCGTCGATTCCCATCAACTCTCCCCGGGTGGGAGGAACTCGACCCCGTCGAGTAGGGGTATGGATGCTCGAGTACTCTGGCGGATCTGTCACCGTGCCAAGTAACGCGGGTACGCTGCACTCCAAGTGATCGTCACCTGCTCATTCCATATATACTTGATATGCGTGGACTGCTATGGGACGATGGTGGACACTCTGGGTGGGGCACTCTTAAAAGGGAAGGAAGCAACTCGAAGACTCACTAGGAATCACCGTTGAGTCCCTGTAGGTGACTGATCCGGGTATAGATGTAGAACCGATCCCATACTCATCGAGTGAGTCGACTCGCTTCACACTCATAAGGGACTGACATCGACGAGCTTGCACATGACACATGCAGACAAATAAATGACACACAAGCCATGCAAACAAACCACACAAGAAAAAAAAAACACACAGACTCATCTATGACCCTAGACACACCTAATGTTAGTCCGACCCGTACATGGGTGACGGCGGACCAGGACACCCGAATATGTGCCATGCATGCATGTTATGCAACTGGGAATGGATGGCATGGGGAACACCTATACGTCAGGTGTGGTTATGCGTGGATGGTCTTTTGTATGTGGGTGACTCGGGTGATTTAGAAGGGCCAGGTGTAGGTGGGTCATGATTGGTGGATGTAGATGGGCCATCCCGAGGGGAAGGGGCATAAAAGTGGGCTTCCTTGAAGAAGGGGAGTACGGGTGGTAACTCGGGAAGCCTAATAGTGAAGGGGTCAAAAGGGTCAAAGAAGGTATGACCCCTTGTGGTGGGTTCCCACAAGTCACGGTCCCACGTGTAGAAGGTTTGAAGATGTGGGTAGTCACCTTCTTGAATTGTAACGGGTGGGACGGGGATCGTAGGCAAGAAGTATGATTCCTCCCTCGGACAAAAGGGTATGAATTCGGGCTCGTCCGGTAAGGGGAGGAGTAAGAGGACCTCCGTGGTGACACAACCCACGGTGCACTCGGAGGTAATGGACCCGAAGGCCAGATGGGTGAAGCTAAGACTAGCGGGTTGGTCAAAGCCTCGCGCCAAAAGATGCGTCAACTCCCATTGTGAATCCAATCCTATGACAAGATCGTCCAATGTGTCAACATGGTGACTAGATCGAAAGGTGGTATGGAATGAGTTGACTGGCACTAAAGGTAGGGTGGGGTCCATGGATGGAAAGGGAGGTGGGACCAAGCCATCCTTGAGCCAACTAAAAAGTGGCTCGGCGATGTATAGCGTTCCCGTAAGAAACACGGGTGGCTCGGGGTAAGACGGCTCCAAGCATAATGGTTCCGAATGTGGATCGGAAGGTAAGGGTGGTAACGGAGCACTCACGGGTGGTGAAGGCAATGGCGTAGGTAGTCCGATCGGCTCGGGACTTGGGTGGGAGGTAGATGTTTGCCAAAGGGTTCGACCTCTAGAGCGAGAAAAATGAGACTCAAAGGGCTCGACCTCTAGAGCGACCTTATAAGATTGCGCCAGTGAGAACGCGTCGCGGACAAGACATTCAAGTTGGAAGTGAAACCGCAAACCTCTCCGGAACTGAAATGCGGTCGTGGTGCTCTCCTCTCCCAAGCCATATTCCAACCGGTACTTATCATAGTCCCAGATGTACTCGGACACGGACCTATCACCTTGGACGGGTCGACATGGGTTGGCCATTGGTGCCGAAAAGGTGGGAATGGATCCCTAGGAATGGGTATGCAAGGCCATTTAGACAAGACACTAGACCGACTATGCACGGTTTGGGATGCATGCACACTAAGGACAAGACACCAAGACTCGGTACGTGGTGGAGTTAATCGATCCGAAGATCACTGGCGCAAGTGTGCGGCCTTCCCGATAGGCGTAGCCTAACGTTCGGACAACACCTTTTTATATACCGATTAATGGTATGCAAATGCAACTCCTAAGACCGACTTAGACACTTAGACTTAAATGACACTCTTTTTTTTTTGACACCCTAGACTCAAACTCGCTCTGATACCAAATTGATGCGGGACAAGACCACGGACACGACAAGCTCGTGACTACCCCTTAACGAGGGAAGCGTCGGACGTGCGCGGTTGAGAAACTGGCAGTGAGCTAGGGTGGTCGGCTCTCACTTGTGCCCGGATCGGGTCACGGGACGGTAACGCTCTCTCTCGCAGCAACGGTGATATAAATATAAAGCGAGCTAATTGTTCCTACACATGCTCTCTAGCAGCGGCATAAACAAATATATATGAAGTAAGCAAAATGCCAAGTAAGGGAGTGAATGCGATACCTCCACGCGCTCGGCGTGGGGAAGTCGGACCCGGCCGAAACTCGTACTCCCGGGATAAATATTACACAGTGATAACAGCAATGAAATATCACCCACTCCACGCAGGGAGGTAAAGGGCTACACAAATGGGCCCGGGAGGACCGAATTCGGGTTGACGGGCGGCTTCTCGCGTCTCTTCGGCAGCACCCGAACTTGTGGCTGTGGGGCCCACGCGCTGTCCGGAGGGGCCGTGTGGGACCCGGTGGTACCGCTGTGGTGGTGGATGCCTGGATGAGCGCTCCCTGGAGTGGAGGCGCCCTGGTTCGTCGGCCGGAGGCCGGGCGGCTCCGATCGGCACCGGTCGGAATAACCGGCCACGGATCTGTAACTTCTGGTTTTCAGCGCGCGTCCCGGCGAGAACGGGCGCTGCGATCAGCCCCGACATCGGAATGCGACGAAACTGGCACCATTGGAAAGCTAACTTCAGATCCTTCAACGTAGGCCTAAAGATCTGGCCTGGATCGGCACGGATCTGGAATTATGGAATTTCCAAGTTCCTGTTGTATAGTTCCTGAAATCTCAGGTCAGCAGAGAACTTTCCTGTGGATTGCCTTTGACCGTGAGGTAGGCGTCCGAATCCGGGGTTGTGTTCTTCAGAACAGTTGTGGGAAATCAAGCTACGAAACCACGACTATTTTTGGATCTGGATTTGGGGAAGGCCACGAATTTCTATGAGTTTTTAACTAGCAGTGGGTCGGATCTGGAATCTGGCTGACGACACTGTAGCTGAGGAAAAATACGAATTTCTAAAAATAGATAGAAGGCTGATAAAAAAATAAGATAATTTTTGGATGTAGGGGGTGATGGACAGAACTCCCAGTAAAATTGGGAGGGTTTGGACAAATCAAAAAGATGGCCGGAGGTGGGAAACGCAGGGCTGCTGTCACTGTAGACAGAGATAAAACAGAACTAGGAATGAAAGATGCACGAAAATAGGAAAATAATAAACGATGGAATTTGGGCGTAAACATTTAGGTGGAGCTTGGGATACAAGGGAAGAACACACCATAAAAATTGCAGACCACGAAGAGGCCGTGGCTGATAGAAGGAATTTCGGGAAGAGACCTCTGTCCAGTACGACAGAACACCGAGAATGGTTTCGCGGCGGCTCGAAGGCGGCACGAACGGCGGCGGCGGCGGCACAGATGATCACCGGAGATAGAGGGGAGGGGATAGAAGATATAAATCACTCTAGAACTGGAGGTTGGAGGATAGAAACCAGAGGGAGAGAGGAGGGGCTCAAGAACACTCTTGATTTTCCAACAATTTTCTCTTCATTAATGCTAACAAATGGAAAATACAACCTTTTATATGTCATGTGTCAAATCTAATCTACACCATTAGATCTAGGAGTGGGGAATGGAGGGCTGGGATTAAGTGTGAATGACACACAAAAATTAATAAAATACTAAGGGGAGAGGGGCTCCCCCTTGACCATGGTTAATGGGGTTGAATGGGTAGGTGAGGTAGGTAACCCACCTTGGACTAATTAAGCCACTTGTCTCCCATGTGGTCAAATGGCATTCAACCCTTCTAGATGGCCACCTAGGATGGTTGACCAGCCCCACATGGATGACATGGACCAATGGGAAAGGGTTGGAGGCCCCCTTGCTGGTCCTACTGACAAATTACATAGAAACCCACACAATCCGTGGGAATGACGCATTGGCTTACAAAGCCGTACAATTGCGTACATACTTTCCCAAGGATATAAACATAAACTAAAAGGACATAAATGTAAAAGAAAAAGTACATGCTCGGCGTCGATTGCCATCATATTGTAGAAAATGAAATTGAACAAGGGAATGGACAAGAGTGAAAGAGTGTTTTTCTTTTCCCTATGATTTATGTAGATCATTAGTGTTTTTACAAGAATGATGTACTTTAAGATTGGAAGTTATAATTTGCCTTTATGGCTTATGAATTAGTGATGTAAAGTTCATTTTGATGGAATAAAAGTATCATTTTCCCATTCATTTCTGTCTTTAGAAATAAAATTGTACATGCTCTGATCGACACGCTTGTTTACGACTCGCTCACGCCCTCGATATTCCTCGTCGGGGCATGACAATGAAATCTAAAGGATATCATCAGGGAAGTAGGCTATGTAAGCCATCATACATCGAGGAAGTAGGCTGATGTAGGTCGAAAGGCAATGGGAAAGCAGGCTATAAACCATCATTGGAGCAGCGAGCCGGGTAGGCCGAAGGATATCAAGAAAGTAGGCTACAAAAGTTGAAGGATATCAGAAGCTGGCTATGGAGCCGAAAGATATTGGAAAGCGATCTATGAAGGCCGAGAGATATGGGAAGTAGGCTTATAAAGTCGAAGGATATGGGAAGCAGGCCATATAGTCGACAGACATTGGGAATCATGCTTATAACGCCAAAGGGTGTTAGTAAAGTAGGCTGTGACAGCCGAAGAATATTGGCAGTAGGCTATAAAGCTAAAGGATGTTGGGAGCAGGCTATAAAGCCGGAGGGTATTGGAGATCACGGTGAGACAGATGGAATAGTCCTAATTGTGGGCTTTGTCCAAAATGGCTAAGTGGAAAGTTGTTGGATAGCGGGCCATATAGGCAAAGGATATTAGGATAACGAGGCGTATGAGTCGTAGGAAATTAAGGTAGTAGGCTAGATAAGCCAAAAGATCCTGGAAAGCGGGCTTTGCGGGCCGAGAGTAGAGGGAGCATGCTATGAGAGCCAAAGAATATTAGAAGGCGGGCTATAAGCGTCGAGGGATGTCGAGGAGCAGGCTATAAAACCCATAGTTATTGGAAGCGGGCTACAAAGTCGAAGGAGATTGGGAAGCGGGCTGTAAAAGTGACAAGATACTGCGGGAGCCAGCTACAAAAGCCAAAGGACATTGGAAAGCAGGCTATAGAAGCCCAAAGTTGTTGGAAAGCAGGCCGTGAAAGCCAAAAGAGATCATGAAGAAGGCTATGAAGGCCTCAGGATGTCGGGAAGCAGGCTGCGCAAGCCGACCGATATAGGAAGCAGACTATAAAGTCCATGAATATTGGAAGCAGGCTATAAAGCCAAAAGAGATTGGGGAGCGGGCTGTAAAAGCCACAAGATATTGCGGGAGCCGGCTACAAAAGCCAAAGGACATTGGAAAGCGGGCTATAGAAGCCTAAAGATGTTGGAAAGCAGGCTGTGAAAGTCGACCGATATAGGAAGCAGGCTGTAAAGCCCATGGATATTGGGAGCAGGTTATAAAGCGAAAAGACATTGGAAAGTAGGCGGTAAAGCCGAAGGGTATCAAAAGTAGGCTATAGAGCCAAAGACATTGGGAAGCGGGCCGTAAAGTTGAAGGACGTCGAAAGCAGGCTTTGAAGCCAGAGGGTATTGAGGGGTAGGCTTATATAAGGAAACCGAAGTTAGGGCAGCAGGCTAGAGCCAAGGATGGCACAATCGGCCAGCTGGGGCCAGGGGTTGGCAACCACCGACGACACTTTCCTTCTTCGTTAATCATCATCATTCTTCTTTTTTTCTTTTCCTCTTTTTTATCATACTTTCGTTCTTCTTTTCTCTCTCTCTTTTTTTTTTTGCATTCTCACCATCATCATTCATTCCATCATTGCTTTACATTAGCACCCCAGGGGGAGGAAATCCTATTCTTCTCATTACATAAGGCATAACACATGATCCCTGCGCATGAGGGATTCAAGTCGACCGTCAAGCAGACAACACTCGCAGCGGGTTGCCCCCAAACATTTTCTTTATAAACTCAGCAGGCCTTAAGCATGCCCCGATAGTTCGATATATTCAGCGGGCATTTAATACGCCCGGACAACTTTACAGGTTCAGCGGGGTCTGGATATGCCCTAATAATTTTGCAGCTCGAGATGCCCCCAGGCTGGGATGAAGCTTCTGCTTTGATGCCCCCCGGGTCGGGGTGAATGCATAGAAGAGTTGCTCAGACCATGTCCTTGCATTGGGTAGCTTGTCCTCTTCATGAAAAGTCATGTAGGCAGATAGTAGCGGGAAGTCCGGCTATCGGGCTCCACCACTTCATCTTCTTCATCTTCAGCTCCCTGAGCGGAACCAAGGGTGACAGACTTTAGGTCTTCTTGTAGTGGCAGCCCCAGGATGGGTGTATGTTGAAACATCCTTTGTTGCCCCCTTTTTATAACCTATGAAGGGTCGTAGAGGGCGGGATCATATTCTCGTTGAAACGGGCAGCAGGAATTCTCCACCACATATTGGAGTATGTCTTTTGATATCTACCCCCAAGGCGGGGCACCATTCATCAATTCATTCGGCTTGTCTCAACAGCCCACGGGGCTTGAAACACCCTTTAGTGCCTGTATTGCTCCAGTTGATATAGAAAGGCCTTGTTGGCCGCCGTCTTAAAGACAGGCATCTGATCAGGGCGCGGTGGTTCCATCTTATACTCGCCCATTTGCAATTCCCCTGTGCTAATCAGGCCTTCTACGATATCTTTCAATATGTAGCAGTCCTCAATAGAGTGCCCCAACCCTCGATGGTATAGGCAAAATTGGGGGTCATCTTTTCTTTCAACATCATTTGGTCTCTTGGGCTCTGGGACCACCACCTTGCCATATTCGCGGGCCCATTTGAAGAGGGTCCGAGTCTTGTCTTTTGAAAAGGAGTAGGGTTTCATCATTCTACTCCTTAGTGAGAAGTGCCGCTTAAAGGGCTTAGTGGAGGAAGAGCCAGCCGTCTCCTTCAATTTCTTCTGTTGTCGCTCGAAGGCTTCAAAGTCAGCAAGATTTATTTCCACTTGTGCTGGCGGCTCGTTGACTGGCTTACACTCATGAACCGGGGTAGCGACAATCGGGCAATGTTTCACCAAGAGGGCTTCAAGATCTGTTGCGAGATCGTCCAATTGCTCAAAGGCTTTGATTTCGACGCCCATTACCTTTAACAAGCTACGCGTCTTCATGCTGTATTTGCATATATGGATAGCATTCCTGTAGCTGGGTGGATGCCTGCATCTCGCACTGAGATCCCTCCACCGCCGAATGTAATTCGAAGCAGACTCATCCATTTTCTGCTCGGTCATGTATAGTGTTGCCTCGGTGATTTCTCCCTCGGCCAGCTTCATCTTGGCAGCACGCCCCAACCCTGGCTCATCCATTACCGCAGGAGTTGTTAAGCCGAGGCTTGAGTCAATTGGTTGTGGAAGCGGGGCCGTGAATGGCATGGTGCGAGGTAGGGTAGCTGCCCCCTAACATGCTCGGGGAGCCGAGAGATGCGCGGGAGGCGCATGATGGAGCTGCTGAGAGGGGGTGCCCCCTATATAATCATGTGTCATTTTGGGGCCTAATTGGCCGTGGTGAGGTTCCAAATGGCTAAATGTCACCATGCAAAGCCTCGGAAGATGATCTAGCCTGCCTGGGTACAGCTTGGTACAAACCCATTCTGCTTAATTTGCTTCTTAGTACTTCAATCTCTTGAAGCCTTTGATACAGCTCTGCTACCATGGTAGGGTCAGGTTGGGGGGAGCTGGAAGTGCTGCCTTCCGTCTCGATTCTAGGCGGGACTAGTGGCATATTGTCAACATTGTCGAGAACATCCTATCCTTCAAAAATTAGGATTCTTGCCCCCACATTCTTACACGGGGGAAGGGTGTGGTAGCATGCCTCTCTGACAGGCGGTGGACAGCATGATTCTTCATCTTTCTCTTCAACAGTTCAGCCCGTGCCAGGTGAGGTAGACAATGCATTACAGGGGAGAGCGATGCTACCCCCTTCATTCTTTAGTTTCTTCTTTTCATTCTTTTCCGCAGCTGGCACCTTCCCTTCAGGTGGTAGTGGGTATAAAGATATCATATTGACTGCCCTTTTTAGATCGGGCAGTTCATGAGGATGTAGAGGATCAACCTTGTGCTCTCCCATTTGCAGCTCCCCTCTTCGGATCAGCCGTTCAATAGCATCCTTGAATGGGTAGCAGTCTTCAATAGGGTGCCCGATCATTTGATTATACGGGCAGAAGCGGGGATCATCTTTTCTTCTAGCATCTGTCGGCCTCTTTGGTTCTGGGAGAGTGACTTTGTCATATTGGGTGGCCCATTCAAATAGGGCCCGGGTCCTCTCCTTAGGAAAGGAGTACAGCTTCTTCATTTTGGTCCACAAAGATGGGCCCTCTTGTTGTTCATCGGGTTCAGAAAGGGAAGGGTTAGCAACCCCTTTTTCTCTATTCTTTTGCGGCTCAAACTCCTTGAAGTCAATCGTGCAAGCTTCCTTCGGTGCTGGCCGTTTATCAGCAAATCAGACCTTCTGGCTCGCCGAAACGGGAGTGGGAGAATAGTTGGAGAGGAAGGCCTCAATCTCGGCCACCACATCAGCGGTCGAAAGTCTTAATCTTGACCCCGATCATCTTTTTGAGGATCTCCCTCCTTAAAGTCTGTTTACAGATTTGAACCGCATCCTCTTGGTGTGTCAGACGTTTGCATCTCATACTAAGATTCAACCATCTCTTAATGTAATCCAAAGCAGTCTTATCACTCCTTTTCTTGGAGGCATAGAGCTCAACGATGGTCATTTCTCTTTCGGCCACATGGAGCCGCTCCCGGAATTGCCGCTGCATATCCGGCCAATCGTTGATTGCTCTAGCTGGCAAATTGGAGTACCATTCGAAAGAGAGCGCCGTGAGTGAGGACCCAACGAATTTTAATAGAGAGGACTCATCAGTCGCCAGGTCGCCCATCACATTGATGTAGTAGGCTATATGCTCCTTTGGAGAACCATGTCCGTTAAATTTATCAAATTTCGGCGGCTTGCTGACATCGGGAGGTAGTATCTTGGCAGCATGGTGGACCGAATACGGTACCTTGTATACATCGAATGAGGCATAATCGTCACCGCCTCAATCTTCCAGCTTCTTTTCTATCATTTGCTCTATCATTGCTTTACTCATTATTGTCAGGTCATTCGGACTTGGACAATATGGAGCTTGTTGCATCAGTGGTGGCATCAGCACCGTGGGTTGAAGTGTAGTAGCAGTCCCCTGTAGTGGGGGAGCAAGCTGTGGAATCGGGACGATGCCCCCAGCATAATCAAGTGACGGTTGAGAGGCCGTGATAGGATGGGATGCTTCACATTCATTAGCACCTCGCTATGAGGCTTCAAGAAGTAGCTCGACCTATTTTGAGGCTGGAACATGCATATTCATCTCACTAATTTGCTTCCTCAGCGCCTCAACTTCTTGTTGGTATCTTTGTATCATAACCATCATGGTAGTTGGATGTGGCATAGAGGAGCTGAAAGCATGGCCTTTGTAGCCCTCGTGCCTTAGCGGATTCTTAGCAGTTCGGATCTAGGCTTTGTCCTGATCATTTTGGCTATTTTTGTGGATTTTTAGGCATTCGTTTGGCATTTATCAGAATTTGTTTAAGGTTAATGGCAATTAGGGTTAAGTTTTTAAAATAATAATAATAATTTTAATATATATATATATATATATATATATATATCTCTCTCTCTCTCTCTCTCCCCATCGATTTCTCTCTCCCTCACTCGTTCTCCCTCTTTCTCTCTCTCCCTCTCACGATCTCTCCGCCCCCACTCTCTCGGTCTTGGTCCGGATGGCCGCGGATCGAGGCGCGGGAGGTGTTGTTGGAACCGGCTCGTCGCGAGGAACGCGTAGATGCTGACATCGTTGCGGTTCGTGGGACGTGGAGGTGAGACGGGGCGGGAGGAGCCGCGGTGACCCGTTGCTTGCATGTAGCCCAAATCCGGTTTTCGTCGCGATTAAGGTAGGGGGATGGAATCCTTGCCTCGCTAGGATCGCATTGGCATAGCATGCATGTCCATCCGACGTCGTTTTCTTCAATTTCCATGTAAAATTCCATGTTAGTGTAATTTCGGCTAAATTCTTGAAAATCACTCCATGGGCATTGTTTTTATGTTTTGATGCATGGATTAGTTGTAGAATGTTGTGGTTTGGCAGGTTTTACAATTTTTCCACATTTCCCCGTCGATCCGGCTCGACCGAGAGGGGGTTTGGTTTTGACCGTTTCGGTTTAAGTTCCCAGCTGGTGTGACGGTCCTACCAGGAACCGTCACACTGTAACGGCCCTTGTGGGGTGCGTTACGTGCGTGTGACGGCCCACAGTGGGGGCGTCACTCTTGGCGTAACGGTCATCTGATGGACTGTTACACGACCGTCACTTGACCCGTTTGACCATTGACTTCGTATGGCGGTTGGCCTAACGGCCTGTCGGGCGGCCGTCAGGGCGTTGTAACGCACCTCCGGGAGTGCGTTACGTTCTGTTAGAACACTGTGGTTTTATTTTTAGCCTCTGGCGGGTGTAACGGTCCCGGGGAGGCGCGTTACGTCTGTGTAACGCCCCTACCCTGGCGCATTACAACCCTTGTGACGCCCCCATCCTCGATCGTTACAGCCCTTGTAACGCCCCCGTCCTCGACCGTCACAGCCCCTGTGACGTTCCTTCCCTTGGCCGTCACACTCTGTGACGCGGCAGCCCTAGACCGTTACATTCATTTGGGTTTTAATAGCATGCATGGTCAATTTCTAATGCATTCCATGTTGTATATATGCCATGTTTAGGTTGTTTTGTGACCGATGGCTTATTAGTAGATCCCGATGGAATTGCTTTCCCTTTCCTTGTGATGGAACCACTAGTCGTAGCCCAGCGACCGAGCGTGTAGTCCCACCCGGGAGAGGTGGAGGGGTGTTCCCGAGGAACGGTTTGTAAGCTAGTTACCGTGGGCCCCTGCGGTTATCGTTGCGTCCAACGGGGGGGGGGGGAACTAGCTAGAGGCCTGGCTCTTGGCAGGAGTCAGTATGTGCACACGTGGTCGGAGACTTGGACAGGCACTGACGAGTGTCGCTCTAACTAGTACTTGGTTTGGTCCTATTACGCCTCTCGCTTGTCGTAAGTCAGACTTGCGAGTTGCCGAGATTCAATGTAAGTCGTCAGGGGACGCGTCTGGTCTTGTTCTTCTAGTGGGTTGTTCCGTCTCTCACTTCACTTGGTTAGCAGTGGTTTATTCTATTAGTAGATTTATTTTCTGTTGTTATTTATTTATTAAATTGTGCATCTGCCTTATTATTTAAATGCATGCTCTAATTGCTTTTATGTTTGCCTGCTTGTCTGTTTAGTTTGGGGTAGGTATCCGCGTGACCCCTACTGAGTCTGGCTGTGACTCACCCTTCCTTCTTTCAGGTGAGCCGCCCCAGTCGTCCGCCGGTCCTTCTCGTGATTGTGCCGAGCGTCGTTAGAGTGCCAGCTGTGTTAGTTTGTCTTTTGTTCTGTTGTGCCGGGGTATGCCCCGTGTAGTTGTACAGTGGACCTCTTTTTATTGAAAAATATGGACTATTGTATATATTCAACGACTCTGATATTTTAATTACTTCTGCACTTATTTATTAATTGCTGTCCTAATTAATATTACGCGCCTGCGGTCCCAATTCGTTATGCAACTCCTCAGCAAACTCCTTTAACCTTTCAGGGGCCTCATCAGCCTCTTGGATGGCTTCCCCAGTTCTTGGTATCGGTGTATCGATTTCATCGGTTGTTGGCACCCAAAATGTGATCGTCGGTGATCAAGCCACAAAGACGAATGATGCGGCCCACTAAAGCACGGAAGTCGATAAAGATCAACATATTGAAGACTTCTCGAGCTGACAGAGCCTCAAGTCACCCCGTATGAACGCCATGGACTTCACCTCAGGAGAACCGAGATGAACTCACAACCAACCGACAGTGCGACCAAGCCTGCCCAATGAACTGGCATTGACTCCGTCGTGTCGCATACACTACACCCGTTGTCCGACCAAGGACGATGGTCTACCCAGTGGCTACCCACCTCATGAAAAGCTCTCCTGAGATGAAGGATTCCCCTTGGCTCTTCAGAACGGAGGACCAAAAGCTCTGTCGGCAGAAGAGCCAGGTCACCCGGCACGGGTACGGCTTCCCGCCAAGATGGGCCCGTTAGTGGCCGAATGATCACCCAATTCAGGCAGAACTATCCCTGGTGTTATCCCACCCTCTAAGGAGCTTTGGGCACAAGCCAGACCGAGCCAGTGGCACGAATCATAGAGCCGAAGGCCGTGTCAGTGGAAAACCCGCATGTGCAAACCAAAGTCATCTGAAGTTTCGGGAATGGACGTACGTCGACCTGGGAGCTTCGACAAGACATCTCGTCGAGATTTCAAAGAGCCGTGGTGAGATAAATGTTCACGGTGACCCCCGGAACCATCCCCGGACTCATCGGCTGACTCGCGACGTGCAAAGGGCGCTAATATGGCGCGCCCTAAACCGGCGCGCCCCCAACCGGCGCCCTGCTATTCCGACGCGCAAAAGGCCATTGAGCCTTCCCCGGCACGCCATTCTTCACACCGGATGAGGCTTGGAGCTTGAGTATATATATAGGCGGCTGCTCGACCAGAAAAAAGGAGAGGGCAATTAAGAAAGGAAAAGGAGAAGAAAAGAGGGAGGAGGGCCAGTCGTCTTCGGGGGAGAAAGGGTTTTCTTTCTTGTGAAGGAAGCAGAGTCTCTCAGAGCGTTCCTCAGTCACCGTCTCCCGTCCTCATCTGAAGCCCTTCGGAGTGAGAAAGGAAGAAGGCGTTCCGACACTCTGTTTCTAGAACAGGTGGGTGTCCAGGTCGTCTATCTTCGGCTCCGCTTTTTGCTTTCCCTCCGATGAATGTAAGCGAGAGGGGTGAAGGATGGCGATGATATAAGCCAATCCTTTCCCCTTCCTCGCCATCTATTTTCGTTTGTTCTTCCTCTGTAAATCCCTCTGCAACTAGTGAACGACGACCAGATGGCGGTGCCGGCGTCGGATTCGAAATACATGTGTTAGCCTCCTGTTCATAGGGTGATAATGTTATGTGTGTGTGTGCTGGATGATTGAGCGCTCAACGTTGTGTCTCCCCTTTGCCATTGCTATCTCAGTCGGTGCATCCGTGTGTTTTCTCACTTGCGTGTTTGCTTCTTCCTTCTTTTCGAACCTGACTTCCTCGGCTCCGAATATGCCCTGGGCTACCACGGGCTAAAGAGATGACCCGTCCCCGAGTCCTTCACGACGACGCAATGACCGGGTTCTATTCGAGGGTCCCTGTATGCTTCATGGATAGAGGCATGCTCGTGCACGTACATCTTCCCGTTTGCTTCGTTTCAGGGTATGATATCCGTTTTCTTTTCTCTTGGCGTTATTCTATCGCTCAGAGAAGGTGGGGATCGCCTCCAGCGCATCAGGGCCCGTCATGCAATTATTGCATTCCAGTTACTCGAGCACATGTGTGTGTGGCTAAATTACCCTGTCGCTATGCCAACCATCCCTCCCTGTGATTCCCAATCGCTGCTCCCTCCGCGAGTATGAATTTCTTTAACCCCCGAGTGTCGATGCATCTATGTATGCTCGGTGACATATCAGCTCACCGGCGACCGTATGATGTTACTCGCCCCTATTTTCATTCCATCTGTATTCGGGATCTGCAAGCTCGTTTGATAGCATTGTTCCGATAAACCGGGGAGGGGATACATTTCCTGACATCGTATTACAAACACCACTTGGCAAATGGGAGCTCGTCTATCAATGACGAGAGTTCCCATAGACCACCAGGTTAATAGTAACGGGTTAATCTCAACTGATTGAAACCCACAGTCTCCAAGAGGCTTGGTGGTGAATAGAGGATGTATGCCCCTCGTAGGCTGGTCCTTGGGGCCTCCCTTCACCATAGTTGTCCCTCTCCTCTGGATATGGTGTAGGCTACAGGTTGCTCACCATTCGTAGGCCAGCCCTCAGGGTCGTCGCTTCCTTCGGGAGCTAACATATCCATATGTTTTAACCCACGGAGCCATGGTGCCCCTTGAAGGCCAACCCTCGGGGTATCCTGTCCGTTGGGAATTTGTTGGCTATCATCACGCAGACCGGCGGTTTAGGGGCTTACTCCATAAGTGAGCATGACCCCGTTCCTCGCCTGCAACCCTTCAGGTTCAGGGGAGACGCTGCCTAATTTTTGGCAGGTTTTGGACATACATTCGTTTCTGTGGAGCTGGCCGTAATAAAATGGTCATTCTGGGCCAAGGAACCCCAGTGCTCAAGTTTGAACCTTGCACTGGCTCATGACTCTGCTCCTGAAGAGCCTCGGACTTTATTTCAACAGGAAATAAGCCCAGTTGAACCTTTAAACCTTGAAAACATTTCAATAAGTTGAATGATTTCTAAATTCATAAGAAAATAAGTTAAGCCGGCGCGGTCCTGATCCGGCGCTCCTTAATACGGCGCGGTACCCCCCCGCGCCGTATTAACCTTAGACTCATTTCTTCTTTCAATTCTTTGGCCCCTTCCCGGCGCGCCTTAAACCGGCACGCCCCAAGGCCGTCGCGCCGGTTTAACGTGTAATTGGGGGCCACCGGGTTAAGTGCTTTGCCTACGCTTGGCCGCGCCGGATTAAGCCCTATACCTACATTTTACCGCGTCGTGGAAGCTATCTCTTGTGTGATCACGCCGTTTCGAATCGTTACGCTATCTAATCCCTTGCTCGCCTCCGGTGCAATCCTCGGCTCCCGTGGTCGGAGTTAATAGACTCTAATTAGTAATAAACTGGATAAGAGGAGGGCCGTTCGAGTCTGAATCGTTTCGGTATCATGATTTCACTACCATGTCCGTCAGCACTCTGCTTCCGTTATCATGCTTGTGTTACCTTTTCCCCCCCTTTTGGCGGGGATTAATAAATGTGATTGAGCGCTGTTCGTTTTCATAACTCTATTGCCATGCTTAGCATAGTCATGAGCATCATGCATGCATGTTTGCATAGACCCTCGGGTATATCAAACGGCGTTGACGGAAGGCCGGGTTATGCCCGATCGGAAGTCTCCGCTATGCGCGATGGTGGTCTTCGGACCTACATCCTCCGCCCTGTACCAAGGGTCATCAATTTAATAAACCATGCCTCTCTTGCATGATAGATAGATGCATCTCACGTGATCTTGTCATGTTC
The DNA here is from genome assembly GCA_022559845.1 of Amorphophallus konjac. Classification (NCBI taxonomy): domain Eukaryota; kingdom Viridiplantae; phylum Streptophyta; class Magnoliopsida; order Alismatales; family Araceae; genus Amorphophallus; species Amorphophallus konjac. The sequence goes on along the minus strand of CM040125.1, from coordinate 275,242,164 downwards.
ATAACATCGCACCTTTTATTCCGGCCTCGACAGCCCACTGTCTCGGCAATTAATCAAAGGTTTTCCCTCCTCGCGGGGGATGTAATTAACGCCATATCCTTTATGGTATGGCGGACTGCTGGTCCCGACCGAACCTCTCTCTCGCCCGACATAGGTCAGAATGAGCGCATAATAAACTTGTCACGTACGTGACTAGCACGCCCGTGCAATCAATCAATCAGTTAATTACCAGTTAGTTAATTGATTGATCGATACGTGAAAGAAATCCCATCCTAAACAGTCAGGGACCTACATAATAAAATACCCCCTGGGTAAAATAAACGATCGCAAACAGTCTGGCACACCCGGTGGGACCAGTGTCACCTTTCATCTCTTTACCGAGATACCTGGGCTTCGAGGCCCTCCCAAAGGCCGCTGATTGTTGGTTTGTCTGTCTTTGCCGGCAAACGATGACGACAACTGGATTGACTGGCGTCGGCTTCGGTCCTTCGATTATTGCCGGTCATGCGCAAGGGTACCTTGCGGTGCCTATGGAGTTCGGCAGCTTCCCTGCCGCTGTTGGCTTCCCCAACTTCTTGGTGTTAGCCTTTGTGGATATGCTTGAAGTGGAACCCTCGGAGCCGGTCGAGGGAGCTACGAAGAATATGGAGCCTCTGAAGGCCCGATGCTGCCATGACTCGCTCAAGAGTCCAACCCCGGTCGCCAGCTGCCTGGTGCACCATGCGGTTCGTGGGGTTCGCCCCAATGATGTCAACAGGAGCTCCGGAGGACGTCAACGCAGGCATATCCGGAGAAGTACTGCTGTGATTACCGAAACCCTCTCCCAATCCGGCAAGTCTATAATGGTTGGTGGCATGCGCGTCTTCCTCAACAGACGCAGCACGCAGATAGTTCCGGATCGGGTTGTCCCTTCCGTCCCCGTCCGTAACTCATATCAAGCCCTCGCTAGATGAAGGGCGGAAAGAGAAGAAGCCGGCCATTACGATCGAGAGAAGTTGGCCCCCAGGCCAAGGAAATGTAAGCAGGTGTGGGTCCCCAAGAGAGTCCAACCTGCTCACCAAGCTGCACCCGTCCCCCGCCGTCTTGCTCATGACGGAGGGGAAGGAAAGAGAGGAAGGGGCCTGGCCCCGAAAGAGGAAGAAGTGGTTGCGGATCCTCCGTGCCGCGAAAGTTTTCGGGCCTGCGCCCGTCAAGCCAACGTCCCGGCTGTGGGATGAAGATTCCAACAACCTGCCGACAGAGCTCGGCTAGCTTATACCCCTCCTGTGGGAGGTCGGCAATTGTCCCCCGTGCTACATCAAGAACGGGGTCGGGAAGAGATTACCTGTCTGGTCAGGAACTATTTTCGAGGGCTAGGCAACCCCTCGCTTGGGCAACAGCGGCTGATGCAAGCAGCCGCCGCTGATAAAGACTACTGCCCGTCAATGGCAGATGAAGAAGATGTAGGAGAAAGAATGATGGGGTCGTCAGTTGACGACAATGGATATGATAACGGCTTCGAGATCGAAGCCGATGAAGCCATTCCCAAGCCGGAAGAAACAAGAAGGGCTTCTGTGTTCGAGAGGCTGACCTTCCCGCATCAAGCTAAAAGGAGGGTCTATCGATAAAGGAGAAGGGTGCAGGTCTTCACCTGTAACATGGCTGGTATATCCAACCGATATGAGGGGCTTCCCGAAGATCCCCGAGAATTGGCTCAGTTGGTCGCAAGGCCAGGGCTTAGCACTCGGAGGACAGAAGAAGCAAGGGAGCTCCTGATGATGACTAAGGGAAAACAACCCCAGGCTTACCACCAGTGGGATGATAAGGCCCCCGTGCTGACCGCCAATGTGGTGACGGCGGAAGAAGAAGATGACGTCCCCCTCGACATCCTGCCTGAGGGTACGTCCGGGGAGACGACAGAAGTTATCCCCACTACATCCACTATAGACCCATCAGTCTTGATACTACTTCAGAAATATCGGAAAGAGATAGACTTGCTAAAGAAGCAGCTGATGGAGAAAACTGAACAGTCCTCAGCTTCCAAACCACCCGAAGTCCAGGGTGAATCATCCCAGGGAGCGGTCTGTCACGACGCCCCTCCACCGCTCTACACACTGCCTCAGTCGTCAGAACCAAGCATGGCGACACTGCAACAGTGGCAAACACAGCTCCAGCCACTGCTACCATCGGTGCTCCCTCAAGTGCACCAGACACCCCCGCTGCCACGTCCTCCACAGGCGACCACCCGGGTCACCCCGTACCTGCAACCGGCACACTTCTACCCAGAGCCAGTTGACCCTGCAATCGTGAATCGGATGATGGTGGAAAGAATGATCGAGCTGAAGCTCGCAGAAAGGGGTGAAGGCGACTACGTCGCGTTTGATGCGTATCGGGTGCCATACCCGCAACACCATGCTGCTAAACGGCTTCCCCCAGGAATCAACAAGCCGCCCAAGTTTGACAAATTCAATGGGAAGGGGTCCCCGATAGAACACATAGCCTATTATATGACTGTCATGGGCGACTTGGCCACTGATGAGTCATACCTGCTAAAGTTTTTCGGGTCCTCACTGACGGGGCTCGCATTCGAATGGTATTCTAGCCTCTCGGCCGGGTCGATCAGCGATTGGCCAGATATGCAGAAGAAGTTCAGAGAAAGATTCCATGTTACAGAGAGGGAGGTCACAGTGGCCGAACTCTACTCAACAAAGCAAAGGGCTGATGAAACATCCCTCGATTATATCAAGAGGTGGAGGAACCTCGGAATGAGGTGCAAGCGGCCCCCGCATCAGGAGGACGCTGTGAAAATATGCAAACAAAATCTCAGCAGGGAGGTTCAGGAAAAGATGATCGGAATGGAAATACTATCGTTTGATCGATTGAACAATGTCGTGGCCGAGGTGGAAGCTTTCCTGGCCAGACCTGCCCCTACATCTGCTGCCGGCACGACCCAGAAGGGCAAGGCGGTGGAGTGGCGCTCGCCGCCTAAAGAAGCGAACGCTCTTGACATAAAGGCGTTCGAACAACAGAAAAGTGAAGGCAAGAAGGGAGTAACCCCACAGCCTGCAGAAGCCCCAGACGGCAAAGAAGGTCCTTCGCTGAGGGACAAGTTGAAGAAGGCCTATTCATTTCCAAAGGACAAGACCCGGGTTCTGATCGACTGGGTAACAGAATATAGCATGGTCACCCTGCCAGAGCCAAGGAGGCCGGAGGACCTAAAGAAAAAAGACAGCCCAAGATTCTGCCCCTACCACCAGATGTTGGGGCATCCAATCGAAGACTGCTATGTTTTCAAGGACATCATTGAAGGGATGGTGAAGAAAAATGAGATCGAGCTGGGAGAGTACAAAGTGGACCCTCCTCAGCCGCATGAAGCCCCTCGGAGGAGGGCAGGAGTCAACATGATCTCTCTATACCAGGCACTACCCGAGGAGATCTCTGAAACAAGCACGCGGAGCACCTATGAAGCTCATTTCTTGGAGCCCGTGAAAGAACAGCAGGGATGGCAGTAGGTCCCTGTGAAGCATAAGAAAAAGAGGGCACCCCGTCCAAAAAAGGGGGCACATATCCGTGGTGTCACACCCCGGCCTGCTCCGCCGGTGGTAGCACCCGTACGGATCACTCCACCTACAACTGTCAGGATACCTACACATAATCGGAGGAGACAAACTCCGCTGCCAGTGGTTAAGGAGACCAATCCTGGGGTCCTTCGACTGCAAAACCTCATTGAGGGGATGGATGAATACGTGCAGCCCGAATTGATGCCCTTGCTGGTGCGGGACCACGTCCCGTGGTAAGAACTAGTGCAGCTCTCACTCGAACAAAAGGAGGAAGCTGAAGCGGCACCCGACAGAGAGGGCAGTCTATTTTGGGGGCACCCGCCCGCAGAAGAAAGAAAAGAAGAAGAAACAAAAGAAGAAGAAAAGGAAGGCTGATGAAGCCGATAAAGTGCAGGTTGTCTCCTGTAATACTCTATCATCACTTTTCAACCTATCCGAAGAGGAGGAAAAAGAGGAAATTTGCTTCACACCCCATGCTGGGGGAGGCAAGGCCAAGGCCGCAACTGCTGCACATGCCACCCGGTCGGGCCGAAAATGGGGGCGCCAGCCGCCACCCAACCACAACATCATGTTCAGGGGGGAGCAACCCTACAAAACACCTCCGCCGGAGGTCAAGGGAGTCCAAATCCCTCCTCCATCAGGCCTATATAATAAGAGCGGGGGCAAGGGGGTCCCTTCATTTCTTGAATTCATGAAGATGCCCAAGGGGAAGCAGCCTTGTCAGGAGACTAACCCTACACCCGAGAACGTTCACCCGCAGCTAGCACAATCTTCCGAAGATCCAAGTACAGACGGAGCTTGCCCCGCAGCAGCTAACAAAGAACACCCAGAAGTCGGTACCAGCCAGAAGGGCGCCGAATCTGAGGAAGATGAAGCAGGTCCGTCAGGACCCGTAAACCAAAACTTCCCCAAGCCCAGATGGGCTGACGAGATGAAGCTCTCCAATGTCCGAGCTGGGAGCCAAATAATGAAGCTACTCAAGAAGCTCCCTGCTCGATTTACAATCTGGGAGATCCTTTCTTTGAGTGAAGAGACTCGACAGGCGATTATTACAGCTCTCTAGACGCCTACTCATTTTGAGACATGTCTGGCTGAAGCAATGCCGGAGGCTAGCATGACCTTCACTCCAGACGATATGCTGCTGCCCACCATCAGCCACAACAGGCCGCTGTATATGAAGGGGCACCTGAATGGAAGGGAGCTGAACAGGATTTTGGTTGATCCCGGTGCAGCGGTCAACATTCTGCCTTATAAAATATACGAGAGGCACCACTTTAACGTGCATCTCGAGAAAGTCGTGGATATGCGTATCGCCGGCTTCAATCAAAAGTGTGAAGTGTCAATGGGGGTGGCGGAGTTCACCCTCACCTTAGCTGATTTTACTACGACGGTGCAGTTCCATGTCATTGACTCCCGCACCTCATACAAGGCACTGCTCGGCCGCCCATGGCTGCATGAAAATATGGTGGTGCCCTCCACACTCCACCAATGCATCAAGTACAGTCTCCAAGGGAAGGAGGAGAGGATATTTGCAGACCCCCACCCGTTCGAGGTGTTCGAATGTCATTTGGCGGATGCCAACCTATATACAGGGCCTTCTCAGAAGACCTCGGAAGCTAAGACCCCTGCGGGGGCATCGAGAAGCACATCCGGCAGCAGTTGGTATCCACCACCACCGCGCGGATATGTCAAGCCCAAGGTGGTCTCCCATATCACAGCATCCGGAGACGTGGGCAGAACAGCACCCCCAACATTATACCCTGAAGCTAATGAAGTGCGGGTCGCTCGGCTGCACGATCATATTGAAATCCCGGATGGCCTCACCAAGCCAACTCCCGGCCTTGACAACCCTACTGTCGAGCCTTTCAGAACTTGGGAGGTGACACAGGAAGATGGACCTAGCAGCCTATTCTATACGGCTGAAGAGAACCCTACTCGGGAAGACACAGACTGCAGCCTCCCCGAAGATATAAGCAACCCGTCGGTTCCCGTCAAGGGTCTGGCATTCACAACTGATCGGATGGCCAGGATGTTTCAGAAGCAACACATTCCCCCCGATTAGTCTCAAAAGCGCAAGGAAGCTTTCCAGAAGATGTGGTATCCCGCAAATCTGGATAAGGAAATGAGACGTGTCTCTCAACATCCGGGGTTGGGCTTCACCCTGGAAGAATATTATTACAGTGGGCGATACGAGGTGGACACCATCTCCGCCTTCTATCCTGCTGAAGATGGCCCGCTGGGGGCAACTTTTGATGAATGCCCGGCGGAAGCTGATCATGTTGAACTGGCTCGACTCAGAAATCAAGAAATAGAGACCGCGGTCCCCTGCCGATGCTGGGAGCAGGTCTACCCTGAAGAGGCGGCCCTTCAAGCCAAATTTGATACGGCTAGCAGCAGTGAAGCCGAAGATACTGAAGAAGCAGGAATTTCTCCCTCCAATAGAGTCCTACTGATGATAACTTCAGCACCACTTCTGCCAATCGGGGAAGCCTCGGTCGACTCTGATCAAGAGGAACACGCTGCCAAGAAAGAAAAAGCCACTTCTACGGAAGATACAACCGCCCCAGAAGGCGAGACCTCCTCAACTTCTGCTACAAAACCGGGATGCTGTCCAGGCCCGGCAATAAACAACTACCAGCCTGTCGCGGCTGCAACCTCATCTACAAAGACTGAAGCTGCTCCCTCACCCTTGGGAGCTACAACGGTAGTGGATTTGCTAATAGAACAATCCGCGCAGCCGCTAGCACAAGAAACAGAGAATCCCCAAGAAGCTATGGTGGTGTCTAACAAGGAAGTCGAAGTACTCAACCCTCAAGATGGTATTCCAGACTTCATTGACCTCCAACCGGCACCTCCGGAGATAGAAGACGGAGGCCAAGCCACAGTCGATGAATTGATAGAAGTTAACTTGGGAAATGAGGAGGACCCTAGGCCTACCTTCCTCAGTGCCCAACTATCCCCAGAAGAACGGGAGCTGTACACCCAGCTGCTGCAAGAGTACCGGGATTGCTTTGCCTGGACTTACAAAGAAATGCCCGGTCTAAATCCCGTTGTCTCACAACATGAGCTGGCAATCAGCCCTGAGGCCGAGCCGGTGAAGCAACCACCGCGGCGCATGAGGCCAAAACTCATTACTCAAATTTGTACTGAAGTCGACAAGCTCATTGACGTGGGATTTGTTGAAGAAAACCAGTACACCACATGGCTGGCGAATATCGTCCCCGTGAAAAAGAAGAATGGACAGATTCGGATATGTGTCGACTTCCGAGATCTAAATAAAGCCTGCCCCAAAGATGACTTTCCGGTGCCAATAACGAAAGTCATGATCGATGCTACAACCGGTCATGAGGCCCTGTCATTCATGGACGGGTCATCCGGATACAACCAGATTGGGATCGCGGAACATGACCGGGTCCATACTGCTTTTCGGACCCCTAAAGGCATTTATCATTATAAGAGGATGCCGTTCGGACTAAAGAATGCTGGCGCAACTTATCAGCGCGCAATGACCAAAATCTTCGATGAGTTGCTCTACCACAAGGTCGAGTGCTACATAGATGATATGGTGGTCAAAACCAGAAGAAAAGAAGATCATCTGCAAGACCTCCGGATTATTTTTCAGAGGCTGAGGCAGCATGAGCTGAAAATGAACCCCATGAAATGTGCGTTCGGAGTGTCGAGCGGGAAGTTCTTGGGCTTCATTGTCCGATATCGGGGGATCGAGCCCACAAAAATCAAAGCAATTCAGGAGTTACCTCCACCAAGAAACCTCTCCGAGTTGAGATCACTATAGGGCCGCTTGGCTTATATCCGGCGTTTCATTTCCAATTTTTCAGGGCGATGCCAGCCTTTCCACAAACTGATGATGAAAGATGTTCCCTTCTATTGGGATGAAGATTGCCAGACAGCCTTCAACAAGCTGAAAGACTATTTGAAGACTCCTCCAGTGCTGGGCGCACTGGCGAAAGGACGACCATTGATACTATATATAGCAGCTACACATAACTCTCTGGGGGCAATGCAGGCCCAGAATAATGAAGAAGGAAAAGAGCAAGCCCTCTATTACCTCAGTCGGAGACTGGTCAGAATTGAGGAGAAATATACTTATATTGAGAAGGTCTATCTGTCACTGGTCTTTGCAGTTAAGAAGCTTCGACACTACATGTTGTCGCACGAAATCAGCCTGGTATCCAAAGAGGACCCCCTGAAATATATTATGTCCCAGCCAGCACTCAAAGGTTGCCTGGGCAAATGGGTAGTAATCCTTATGGAGTTTGACATCTCCTATGTGCCGCGCAAGGCCGTCAAGGGCCAAGCTATTGCAGACTTCTTCGCTGAGCACCCAGTACCCGGGGACTGCCCGCTGGAACCGGAGCTTCCTAAAGATGAAACCCTGGAAGCCGCTCAGGTGCAGCCCTCTTTATGGCAACTATATTTTGATGGCGCTTCCAGAATTGACACCTCTGCCACTGGATCGGCCAGGGTCGGGGCAGGAGCAGGCATAGTCCTAAAATCCCCAGAGGGGGAAGTGGTGCACACATCTTGCTCGATAAACAAGCATTGCACGAACAATGAAGCAAAGTATGAAGCCCTGATAATCGGGCTGCAAATCGCTCTATCCATGGGAATTCAGATGCTGGAAGCATTCGGAGATTCCATGTTAGTTGTAAAACAACTGGAAGGAGAATTCGATGTGCGAAAGCAAGAACTTCTCCCCTACCATCAGCTGGCAACCCACCTGATGTCGAGATTCTACTTCATCAGCATCAAGCATATCAACCGAGGCCAGAATGCTCAGGCAGATGCCCTCGCTAAGCTGGCCAGTTCGTTGGCAGTCCCGCCAGACGTAGGCCTGAATATAACAGTGATCAACCGCCAGCAAGTCCCCAGTGTAACAGAAGTCTTAGCCGATGAACAAGAAATTGAGGTGGCAGTCGTCGAGGAGATTCAGCAGCCCGACTGGCAAGAACATCTCTTGCGGTGGTTTCGACACCAGCAACTTCCAAAAGAAAAAGAACAGAGAATGAAACTCTTGAGGGTCAAAGACTCTTACGAGATGAGAAGCGGAACCATTTTCTGAATAATGGCAGATGCCCGAAGGAAAGTCCTACTTCGTTGCTTGTCTTCAACAGAGGCGGGAGAGGTGATGCAAGAAGTCCATGCGGGATCAGCTGGAGCACACCAGGCTGGCCCAAAGATGAAAATTGAGATAAAGAAATTGGGTTACTATTGGCCCACTATGTTCGATGATTGCTACAAGTTAGCCAAGGCTTGTCAGAAATGTTTAGAACACGCTAACGTGGCAAGGAGACCTCCAGTGCCATTACATCCGACCTTACCAAGCTGGCCGTTAGCTCAGTGGGGCACGGACATGGTAGGGCCGCTACCAGCATCTTCGTCAGGGTGCAAATATATCTTAGCAGCTACAGACTACTTCTCCTGATGGGTGGAGGCGGTAGCACTAAGAGATGTAACGGGGAAACTAGTTGCAAGATTCTTCCGCCAGAACATAATATTCCGATTTGGGATCCCCAGCCGAATCATCTCTGATAATGGTAGCCATTTCAGAAACCAGAAGGTTTATCGGCTAGCCGACAAGTACAAGATTGACTGGAGGACATCGTCCCCCTACAACCCTCAAGCCAATGGGCTCGCAGAAGCTTTCAACAAGACACTATGCATGTTGCTGGCAAAGACTGTCATGTCTAATAAAAAGGACTGGGAAGAAAGGATGTACGAAGCGCTCTGGGCCTATCGTACTATCTACAAAACCCCAACCGGCTGTTCACCTTTCTCCCTCGTCTATGGGTCAGAGGTTGTGGTGCCGATCGAATTAAAAGTTTCCTCGCTACGAGTCGCCGTCCAGCACGGACTAGCCAGCGGTGAACAAATAAATGCAGAAAGAAGATTGGAAGAGCTCGTCGAGCTCGAAGGAAAACGCCTCCGGGCACAGTAAAACATCCAACTCTACCAAGCTCGCATGGCCCGTGCTTTCAATAAGCTGGTCAAAGGTCGAGAATTCAAGAAAGGAGACCTAGTGATGGTTAAAAGAAGAGAAGTGATGGCCTCCAATCCCAAGGGGAAGTTGGTCGAAAACTGGATCGGACCATATATCATCCGTCGAGTATATGAAGGGGGTGCCTACGTCCTGGTGGACCATAAAGGAGTCGTCCAGTTTTCTCCCCTCAATGGAAAGCATATAAAGCTGTACCACACAGCTCAACCGGCATTCCCAGAATGACCGTCACCCATATCTTGGTCTAGTGGCACTCCGCCCTGATCGAGCTACCCTTATCTTTGTCTAGTAGCATTCTGCCCTAGCCGAGCTACCCTTATCTTGGTCTAGTGGCACTCCACCCTGATCGAGCTACTCTTCTTTGGTTTAGTGGCATTCCGCCCTAGCCGAGCTACCCTTGTCTTGGTCTAGTGGCACTCCACCATGATCGAGCTACCCTTATCTTGGTCTAGTGGCACTCCACCCTGATCGAGCTACCCTTATCTTGGTCTAGTGGCATTCCGCCCTAGCCGAGCTACCCTTATCTTGGTCTAGTGGCACTCCGCCCTAGCCGAGCTACCCTTATCTTGGTCTAGTGGCATTCCGCCCTAGCCGAGCTGCCCTTGTCTTGGTTTAGTGGCATTCCGCCCTAGCCGAGCTATCCTTATCTTGGTCTAGTGGCATTCCGCCCTAGCCGAGCTACCCTTATCTTGGTCTAGTGGCATTCCGCCCTAGACGAGCTGCCCTTGTCTTGGTCTAGTGACATTCCACCCTAGTCGAGCTACCCTTATCTTGGTCTAGTGGCATTCCGCCCTAGCCGAGCTACCTTTATCTTGGTCTAGCGGCACTCCGCCCTGATCGAGCCATCTTTCCTTGGTCTAGTGGCATTCCGCCCTAGCCGAGCTACCCTTATCTTGGTCTAGTGGCATTCCGCCCTAGCCGAGCAACCTTATCTTGGTCCAGTGGCACTCCACCCTGATCGAGTTATCCTTATCTTGGTCTAGTAGCATTCCGCCCTAGCCGAGCTACCCTTATCTTGGTCTAGTGGCACTCCACCCTAGCCGAGCTGCCCTTATCTTGGTCTAGTGGCATTCCGCCTTAGCCGAGCTACCCTTCCTTGGTGTAGTGGCACTCCGCCCTGATCGAGCTATCGTTCCTTGGTCTAGTGGCATTCCTCCCTAGCCAAGCTACCCTTATCTTGGTCTAGCGGCATTCCGCCCAGATCGAGCTACCTTCCCTTGGTCTAGTGGCACTCCGCCCTGGCCGAGCTCTCAAAAGAATACACCGTATTGCCATTACGGGCCTCACGCCCGAATCGGCGAAGAGATCATTCCTTTACATTAGCATCCAGCCCTTGCTAACGAATGAACCGCTCTGCTCGGCACAAGGCCCGGTGCTCCGGCCATCAGCCGTCTACTATCAACCAAGGGTCGGACATCATACTTCGACCTACCCCCCTTTATATTCAAAAAAAAAAAAAGAAGAAGAAAAGAAAAGAAAAGAAAAATGAGGTTAAAAATAGAGATACCCCGCCAGACTTGCTCCTATATTAGGACAAGTGCAAAAATGGCTATAACCCAGCTGTGGCGAAAACCCGAAAGGACACTACAGGTAAAATCGGGTACCCCACCACGTGAAAACTCGAGAGGGGGCCTGGGCAAAAGCAAGAGGGGGCTGGCTTCGGCGAAAACCCGAAAGGGCGCTTAAGTCAGTAAAGTGGTAATTTTAAAAAAAAAAATTCCTCTTTTGTTCTTCCCCGACGAAGCTCCAAAAGGGACAATCATCAAAAGTCCCACCGGAGATCCTCTGACAAACCCATGTTCGACCCTCGTCATCATCGGCGAGATCGGTCAATCTCTACCCCTAACTTGGACCTTCCGTCCCTGTTAATAATCCTACCTTTGCTTCGGCATGTGACCCATGCTGATGAATAAGCCCATGTTCGACCCTCGTCATCATTGGCGAGATCGGTCGATCTCTACCCCTAACTTGGACCTTCCGTCCCTGTTAATAATCCTACCTTTGCTTCGGCATGTGACCCGTGCTGATGAATAAACCTGTGTTCCACCCTCGCCATCATCGGCGAGATCGGTCGACCTCTACCCTTAAACTCGGATCTTACGTCCTTGTTAATGAACCATGTCCTTTGCTTCGACATTTAACTAGTGTCGACGAACTAAACCAGGGACCAATCCTTGTCATCGTCGGTAAGGCCAGTCTGCGTTCTAGCAGTTAAGTTCTTCTGTACTCTAAATTCAAAAAAAAGAGAGAAAAAAATAGAGTTAAAAATAGAGATACCCCGCCAGACTTGCTCCTATATTAGGACAAGTGCAAAAATGGCTATAACCCAGCTATGGCAAAAACCCGAAAGGGCATCGCAGGCAAAATCGGGTACCTCATCACGTGAAAACCTGAGAGGGCGCGTGGGCAAAAGCAAGAGGGGGCTGGCTTCGGCGAAAACCCGAAAGGGCGCTTAGGTCAGTAATATGAATAAAAAAGAAAAAGAAAGAAATTATAAATCAATGATGAATAGTGATGATCCATCCTCCGTCCTGAAGACCCTTTACAGGGTCGAAGCGGAGTCTTCATCCAATGTCCCACCTATATATATATATATATTTCCTACCCTTCTCGACCCTGTCACCATCGGCAAGATCGGTCGCTACCCTTTCCGGTTCTTGTCATCATCGGCAAGACCGTCTACCCTTTTTGACCCTTGTTACCATCGGCAAGATTGGTCGCTACCCTTTCCGGTTCTTGTCATCATCGGTAAGACCGTCTACCCTTTTTGACCCTTGTCACCATTGGCAAGATCGGTCACTACCCTTTCCGGTTCTTATCATCATCGGCAAGACCGTCTGCCCTTCTCGACCCTTGTCACCATCGGCAAGATCGGTCGCTACCCTTTCCGGCTCTTGTCATCATCGGCGAGACCGTCTACCCTTCTCGACCCTTGTCACCATCGGCAAGACCGGTCGCTACCCTTTCCGGTTCTTGTCATCATTGGCAAGACCGTCTACCCTTCTCGACCCTTGTCACCATCGGCAAGATCGGTCGCTACCCTTTCCGGCTCTTGTCATCATCGGCGAGACCGTCTACCCTTCTCGACCCTTGTCACCATCGACAAGATCGGTCGCTACCCTTTTCGGTTCTTGTCATCATCGGCAAGACCGTCTACCCTTTTCGAGCCTTGTCACCATCGGTAAGATCGGTCACTACCCTTTCCGGTTCTTATCATCATCGGCAAGACCGTCTACCCTTTTCGACCCTTGTCACCATTGGCAAGATCGATCACTACACTTTCCGATTCTTGTCATCATCGGTAAGACAGTCTACCCTTTTCGACCCTTGTCACCATCGGCAAGATCGGTCGCTACCCTTTCCAGTTCTTGTCATCATCGGCAAGACCGTCTACCCTTTTCGACCCTTGTCACCATTGGCAAGATCGATCGCTACCCTTTCCGGTTCTTGTCATCATCGGCAAGATCGTCTACCCTTTTTCGACCCTTGTCACCATCGGCAAGGTCGCTCGCTATCTGTTTCGGTTTTCGTCTCCCATATACCCTTGTGGGTCCTCCCTACTCTCGGATTGCACTAGCCGTTGTTTAGTCTCGAGAACAGCCACGGTGCGGTGGAGCGAACACCTCATCCCTTTGCTGAAGGCGTGAGCGCTCTCCTGCCCCCGTGACCCACACGCTAGGACTAGAATCAACTAGCGAATGGAAAGAAAAAAATAAGAATAATGAAAGAATGGAGTCGTCATTTAACAGCAAAATGAAGATTTTCATTCCTATAGAATAAAGGGTACATGTTACGCGAGGCATTCCACGGAATACATGAAGTCCATCAAAAAGAGGCAAATGGAAAATGACTATGGCAGAGGGCGTCGGAAGATGTCCTCCAGCGCCGGAATGCCCAGGGAAGGATGGCGGGCCAGCCCCTGCAGTCTGAACTCAGTGGCCTCCAGCTGAGATAGTCTCTCCCCGAGGGAAGCAACTTGCCCCTCGGCCATTTCTGCCTCCTCCACCCTCTGGACTTCCAGGCGTTCTACCTCTTGAAGCTCGGCCTCTGCCCTTGAGAGTTTGGCATGTAGTTCCGCTATGCGGGCCGTGAGAAAGCTTCGGTGCTGTAAAGAGGCATTGGCGTCATCCCTCATCCTCGCCGCAGTCCCTTTCAGAGAGATGAGAGCTATTCGGCATTCGGCCCGCTCCAGTGTTACGGCCGCCAGCTGGTCAGCTGCCTCCCGGCCTAAGAATTCCCTCCTGTTTACATATTTCAGAAGCAGGATCACCTGTGGAGTCCAGTCGTCCATGGGGCAACCAAAGGCCAACAGCGAGCGGGATAAGTGCTCTATCAAGCCCCTTAGATGAACATAAGTCAAATCTCTGCTGGCCGTTACGATCTGCTGAAGAGTCCCTAAGAACTGCCACACAAGGTCACTCGAAGACTGGAGACCAAGCGACGACGTCTCGGGTAGTTCAAACTCCACTCTGCTGTCCACAGTGGCCCAGATATCATCGCCCGTCCCAGAAGATGACGATGGCATGAGCTACAGTGCACTGGTGTGGGGAACAACCGCGGTGGCCGATACGGTAGCTGGAGCCTCAATGACGACGATTTCCCTGCCAGCCCCCTGGGATGGAGGTGCAGCAGGAATATCAAGAACCGAGGACATCTGTTCTTCGACGATCTCTCCGGCTTCTATTTCGGAGGGGCCATCCTTCTCCGAAGCCGACTGTTGTTCGACTTCTAATGACTGAGAGTCCTCGACTGCTACCAAACTATCAACCCTCACAAGTGCTCCGGGTCCAGCTGGAGCCACTGCCGCTGCATAGTCCTTGGGGTATCGCAGTGCGATAGGCCGTAAGACGGACAGGAGGGTTGCGTGGCCCGTGCCTAGAGCCGGGAGGGGTATCTGCACCGTCATGGTTGGCAGCACCACCTCAGTCTGCACAAGAAATATGCACATTAAAAAAAAAGAAGAAGCTAAAAGGAAGAGAAAGGAAGGGCAGCAGGCGCCGACCACGGGTGGGTCCCTACCTCAGCTGGTACTAAGCTCAAATCTCTAAGGGAAACTTCTCCGGCGCCAGCCTCTCCGCTCACAAGCGAGCCTGACGACCCAAGACCACTCCATGACAACCGGGGTGGGCTAAAAGTCGGATGATCGCTTTCATAGGCCGAAGACGCCCCGACATCCTCAGTCTCTGTGTCAACAGGTGGGAACTCCTCATCACTGGAGTCACCACCATAATCGACCTGCTCAGAGGAGGAAGATCCCTCTGCTCTTTCGGGATGCTCCACCATCGGGGCAGGAGCCTCGCCAGGAGGAGCATCACCAACGGTAGGAGCTTCCCCCGTGCACTCCACATCAGGAGCAACAGTGGATGGGACCTCAAGGGCAAGTTCACCCTACCCCTGGATAATCACTTCTTCTGCACTCTCCGTGCCCGGAAGTAATGACGGTTGTATATCAACTGAAATTTACGGCAAGAAATGGTCAAGCCGGCTGAAGACATGAAGATTCGTGGTGGCGTCACAATTAAACTATAAATTACCTTCCATTTTCTGTCTGGGCGTTGGAGAAGACAGATCTCTCTCTATGGGAGCAGCAGGGATTTCCTCTGCCCCTTCCCTAGTCACGACATCTACCGTTGCCTCCAGCCCGATGACCGCGGCAACTGTGTCGGCAACCGTCAGCATGAGCTAGCCAAGGCAATCAAAGTGAGCAAATGAACTCTGAAGAAAAGAAGATCCTACCTTCAGCTTCTGGCCTTTGTGTGCGAGAGGCCTCAAACTCTTCAAAGGATACAACAGGAGGAAGAACTGTTGCTGATTCCCTTTCTGCGGCCTTCTTTCGGCGCGCTCGCGTCACCCGGGTCACCGTGGCTTTCGCCTTCCCGACGGCCTCTCTCAACTGGGATCGAGTCCGCATTCTCGAATCACCGGGAGGTAGTGGCGTTGTGGTCGGGGCCGGCTCGGGAACCTCGAAATATGCTGGCTTCTGAGCCTTTATTATCAGCTCCCTAAAGTGCCGGGTCTCCTCCGAAGTTGGTCGGACTGCACATACACACAGGTGAGAATAATGCACCACAATGAAGGAAGAAAGTTGGCCGAAGGGTCTGAATGAAGAAATGGAACATACTTGCCGGCCCCGTGTAGAAGGGGAAGAGAGGCCAATAATATAGCGAGGGCACTTTGTCTTTCAAAGCCGCCTCGCGAATAAGCCAGCATAAATCTCCGATCTTCTCACTCAGCTCGGCCAGTAGCGCCAGGTCCTCGTGACCCCGAGAAGACAGGAGATAATATAGGCTCAGGTGGTCCAGCCCCCATCTGTCAGCATATTTGAACTAGATATGAAGAGGTTGGTCCAGGATGGCTTCACTGGGACCACCCACTGAAAGGCCATGCGACCGAAGGAGCGCAAATAGCCAGGGGGTGTTGTCGTACAAGGCATCCCGTCTGTCTTCCTTGCGAATGAAGGTCCGATAGGGGTACAACCTATCCACCTTGGGAAGCCAGTCGGCCACAACCGAGATGGGCTTCTCCACCGGTAGAGGAAGTTGCTGAAGGACCACCCTCTCGCTGCTAACCCGGCATAAGCCCCGAAGTGTTTTCACATAGTCATCCTTGTTGATTGTGGGCAGCTTTGGGTCAACTTTCGTCCTGCGACTTTTTACAACCTTGCGGGCCTCCAGATAGGCCTTCACTTCCGTACGGGTCCAGGACTTCAACTTCTTCAAATAAGAAGGCTCAATATCAAAGACTGGCTCCGGCTGGGAGTCCAGAAACCTGTGCTCTGCCACGGCCCAGCACTCTCGTCGGGAGCTCCTGTAAAACCCCGTCCACGTGTTCCACCACTTGATATACTCAGGCGTGACGTGGGGGAAACGGGCAGGGGTTGGCACCCTGAAAGAAACATCTTCCCGGCGATGGAAGAAGTCCCACCATATCCGGGCATCATCATTTGAAACTTGCCTGCCCTGTGCCTGTTAGGCAGCGCAAACTGTGAAGAAGACTGTGGAATGTGCTGGTCATAGCCGAAGTTCCGACTGAAACAGAACGGGTAGTACGGCTCCAACCACAAAATGCCGCTCTTGCGGAATACAAGGACACTCGGCCTGATAGCTAGCGCCCAGTCAACCAACTCTAGCTCAAGAATGGGTCTGGTACACTTGGCCTCGAAAATCGGATGGATATACTCCTCAGTCTCAAAAAGCTTGCACTGCCTCGTCCTGTTCACCAGCGGGCTAGAATGGGCAGCCAAGCTCCAAAAGTGAAGAACCCCGGGGGAATCTGTGGGAATACGGGCCAATTTGCCCCGAATTGCATAGAGTTGCTCCGCTAGTGAGGATGGCTCGGCACTCGCGAATTCTATCATCCGCGGAACAAGAGGAACATACTGTAACGCCCAAGGAGTCGCCTCTGGGAATAGGGTACAGACCCAAGCATTGAAAAAGTGTAACGGACTGACCATCCGAAGACTTCTGGGGAGACGCATCTTGTGCAGGTCTCCCAACATCTTGTAAACAAGACACAGAGCCACTGGGCAAAGAGATAGCTTGGTACCCCAAGCCATGAGACAGGCTGGATAAATGGCTTCTGCCCTAATTACGCTCTCGTCACCTTGCGGAAGAGCGAAAGAACAGATCTAGTAGACCAGGTACGCAGCACAGTGCGTGACTGCGTCGACACCAGTAGGGTTTGGGTCCTCCCTCGGCCCTCCTCTTGAAGATGATGATGATGCGGCCTGGCGTCGGACTCTCTTCTTCCGCTTCTGAGCCACTTGTGCTATCGGGGGAAAGTCTTCATACTTGTTCTTCCCATTGAAGAAATATTGCAGCCAGGTGCCCATCCGCACCCTCCGCTTCTCGCTCGGCTTCCGAGCTTCCCTCGTGTCATGCGACGAATGATAGAGGGTGCGGTACACCTTCATCAGATAGCGATAAGCATAACCCGCCAGATATCGACCCTCACCATCGATCTGATCCTTCAGACAGTCAGGCCAGCAGACCTCCTCATACGATTCTCCATCAATGGGTAGTCCGCTAAGCTGTGAAAGGCTCCACAGATCCAGAGAGGTCTCTCCTTCCGAGGTATAGAAAGTGTTGTACTCGGGGCAAAACACCTCGATCATACCGCAGCACAAAACCCAGGAAATGGGGTAGCGGTACCTTGAAGCATACACGCTATGGTATATGCCAGCCCTGGTCAGGATTGGAGCATAATGTTGCATCATGTAATCCGTGAACTCCACTGCTTCGGGCCTAAATGCGTGAGCATCGGTGGCCCTCAGCTCGGCAAACCACCCCACAGATATCTGGTGCTTGAAGCGGATCGCCAGGCAGTCTAGCAGAAATGATTCCTCTCTGTAACCCCATTTTAACGGGGTGAGAAATAAGCCAAAGATCGGCTTCTCCCGATCCACCCTGCCTGCGGAATCATTCCACCTAGCAGGCACGAATTCAGGGGCCCTGGTCAGCAGCCCATCCTCTGGAGCCAGATCTTGCAGTCCCAGCACGACGCTCCACTTCCTGACCTCTCCGGGTAGATAAATTGGTCTTCCCCACACCACACAGTCCGATAGGCTATCCCTCTCTACTAACAAGGCCTGCTCGGCTTTGCGGACGAGGAACAAATCTCTCTTCCCCTGAAGATTGAAACGCCGAAGGCAGGACATCAGATGCTTATCCTTGGGATGATCTCGCCTGACGGTGCCTTCCCGGTCATAATGAAAAGAATCGCCTCCGAGGATGAGGAGACGGCCAGTGTCCACAGTATCGGTCTCCGAGTCCGAGGATTCTGCAACTATAGCAAGCTGGTCGTGCCCCCGGTCAAGGGAATGAACATTTTCCCACGTCACCACGGCACGAGAAGAAGAACCATATGCCATGATAGCTGTAAAGAAGCACATCAAACAATAAGCAACAGTCAGAAAATAGCTGATGAAAGGTAGATTTCTGACAAAATTTTGGCAGAGTCTCCCCAGCACGGGAGATTGCCAAAGAAAAGCGGGAGCGCATCCACTAAGGGAATGGTCCCTAAAAGCAGCCATCGGCATTACACCGAGGTCAACAGGAACACCCAGGGAAATAGCTCCGAGGGCAAGCCCTACCAGGAGCCTCCCGGGGCCCAAAGAGTGGGTTTGAAACCTGAAAGAACAACACTCTACTCACCCGAGTCTCTCCCACACCCTCAGCTCAATCAGCGCCGCGAGGGGAGAAGAAGGGGAAGAAGAGAAAGAAAAATGGCAAATGAGCAATGGTGGAGAGAGAACCGGAGGCGAAAAGCCTTATATAGAGGGGGGGCTTCGGATGTTAATCCGGCGCGCATTTTGCCGCGCCAGATTAACATGTCCTAATAGCAAAAGGCGCGCCGTCTTCGGGCACGCCGAACTAACTACTCCCAAGAACCAAACGGCGCCGAATTCACCTCCTCCACTACCCGGGACCGCGCCGGATTAACGCTTGGCAGGCTAAGGGGCGCGTCGGATCAACCTGTGCCATATTAACATTCAAACGGTGCCAGATTAACTTCCGTGCCGAATTAAAGGCCATCCCAGACCTCCATCAACTGAAGAGAAGATCATTCGAGGTGAAATTCATCCATCGGCCTTGCTGCACTCGTGCCTTGCTCGCAACAGCCACGTCTGGGGGTCATTTGTTGGCACCCAAAATGTGATCATCGGCGATCAAGCCACAAAGACGAATGACGCGGCCCGCTGAAGCACGGAAGCTGATAAAAGTTAACATATTGAAGACTTCTCAAGCTGCCAGAGCCTCAAGTCACCCCGTATGAACGCCAGGGACTTCACCTCAGGAGAACCGAGATGAACTCACAACCAACCGACAGTGCGACCAAGCCTACCCAATGAACAGGCATCGACTCCGTCGTGTCGCATACACTACACCCGTTGTCCGAACAAGGACGACGGTCTACCCAGTGGCTACCCACCTCATGAAAGGCTCTCCTGAGATGAAGGAGTCCCCTTGGCTCTTCAGAACGGAGGACCAAAAGCTCTGTCGGCAGAAGATCCCGGTCACCCGGCACGGGTACGGCTTCCCGCCAAGATGGGCCCGTTAGTGGCCGAATGATCGCCCAACTCAGGCAGAACTATCCCTGGTGTTATCCCACCCTCTAAGGAGCTTTGGGCACAAGCCAGCGGCACGAATCATAGAGCCGAAGGCCGTGTCAGCGGAAAACCCGCATGTGCAAACCAAAGTCATCTGAAGTTTTGGGAATGGACGTACGTCAACCTGGGAGCTTCGACAAGACATCTCGTCGAGATTTCAAAGAGCCGTTGTGAGATAAATGTTCACGGTGACCCCCGGAACCATCCCCGAACTCATCGGATGGCTCGCGACGTACAAAGGGCGCTAATACGGCGCGCCCTAAACCGGCGCGCCCCCACCCGACGCCCTGCTATTCCGGCGCGCAAAAGGCCACGGAGCCTTCCCCGGCGCGCCATTCTTCACGCCGGATGAGGCTTGGAGCTCGAGTATATATATAGGCGGCTGCTCGACCAGAAAAAAGGAGAGGGCAATTAAGAAAGGAAAAGGAGAAGAAAAGAGGGAGGAGGGCCAGTCGTCTTCGGGGGAGAAAGGGTTTTCTTTCTTGTGAAGGAAGCAGAGTCTCTCAGAGCGTTCCTTAGTCGCCATCTCCCGTCCTCATCTGTAGCCCTTCGGAGTGAGAGAAGAAGAAGGCGTTCCGACACTCTGTTTCTAGAACAGGTGGGTGTCCGAGTTGTCTATCTTCGGCTCCGCTTTTTGCTTTCTCTCCGACGAATGTAAGCGAGAGGGGTGAAGGATGGTGATGATATGAGCCAATCCTTCCCCCTTCCTCGCCATCTATTTTCGTTTGTTCTTCCTCTGTAAATCCCTCTGCAACTAGTAAACGACGACTGGACGTCGATGCCGGCGTCAGATTCGTAATACATGTGTTAGCCCCCTGTTCATAGGGTGATAATGTTATGTGTGTGTGTGCTGGATGATTGAGCGCTCAACGTTGTGTCTCCCCTTTGCCATTGCTATCTCAGTCGGTGCATCCGTGTGTTTTCTCACTTGCGCATTTGCTTCTTCCTTCTTTCCGAACCTGACTTCCTCAGCTCCAAATATGCCCTGGGCTACCACGGGCTAAAGAGATAACCCCTCCCCGGGTCCTTCACGACGACGCAATGACCGGGTTCTATTCGAGGGTCCCTGTATGCTTCATGGATAGAGGCGTGCTCGTGCACGTACATCTTCCCGTTTGCTTCGTTTTAGGGTCTGATCTCCGTTTTCTTTTCTCTTGGCATTATTCTATGGCTCAGAGAAGGTGGGGATCGCCTCCAGCGCATCAGGGCCCGTCATGCGATTATTGCATTCCAATTACTCGAGCATATGTGTGTGTGGCTAAATTACCCTGTCGCTATGCCAACCATCCCTCCCTGTGATTCCCAATCGTTGCTCCCTCCGCGAGTATGAATTTCTTTAACCCCCGAGTGTCGATGCAACTATGTATGCTCGGTGACATATCAGCTCACCGGCGACCGTATGATGTTACTCGCCCCTGTTTTCATTCCATCTGTATTCGGGATCTGCAAGCTCGTTTGATAGCATTGTTCCGATAAACCGGGAAGGGGATACATTCCCTAACATCGTATTACAAACACCACTTGGCCAATGGGAGCTCATCTATCAATGACAAGAGTTCCCACAGACCACCAGGTTAATAGTAACGGGTTAATCTCAACTGATTGAAACCCATAGTCTCCAGGAGGCTCGATGGTGCATAAGGGATGTATGCCCCTCGTAGGCTGGTCCTCGAGGCCTCCCTTCACCACAGCTATCCCTCTCCTCTGGATATGGTGTAGGCTACAGGTTGCTCACCCTTCGTAGGCCAGCCCTAAGGGTCGTCGCTTCCTTCGGCAGCTAACATATCCATCTGTTTTAACCCACGGAGCCATGGTGCCCCTTGAAGGCCAGTCCTCGGGGTATCCTGTCCGTTGGGAATTTGCTAGCTGTCATCACGCAGACCAGCGGTTTAGGGGCTTACTCCAAAAGTGAGCATGACCCCGTTCCTCTCCTGCAACCCTTCAGGTTCAGGGGAGACGCTGCCCAATTTTTGGCAAGTTTTGGACATACATTCGTTTCTGTGGAGCTGGCCATAATAAAATGATCATTCTGGGCCAAGGAACCCCAGTGCTCGAGTTTTAACCTCGCACTGTCTCATGACTCTGCTCCAGAAGAGCATCGGACTTTATTTCAACAGGCAATAAGCCCAATTGAACCTTTAAACCTTCAAAACATTTCAATAAGTTGAATGATTTCTAAATTCATAAGAAAATAAGTTAAGCCGGCGCGGTCCTGATCCGGCGCACCTTAATACGGCGCGGTACCCCCCCACGCCGTATTAACCTTAGACTCATTTCTTCTTTCAATTCTTTGGCCCCTTCCCGGCGCACCTTAAACCGGCGCGCCCCAAGGCCGTCGCGTCGGTTTAACGTGTAATTGGGGGGCACCTTGTTAAGTGCTTTGCCTACGCTTGGCCGCGCCGGATTAAGCCCTATACCTACGTTTTACCGTTCCGTGGAAGCTATCTCTTGTGTGATCACGCCATTTCGAATCGTTACGCTGTCTAATCCCTTGCTCACCTCCGGAGCGATCCTCGGCTCCCGTGGTCGGAGTTAATAGACTCTAATTAGTAATAAACTGGATAAGAGGAGGGCCGTTCGAGTCCGAATCGTTTCGATATCATGATTTCACTATCATGTCCGTCAGGACTCTGCTTCCATTATCATGCTTGTGTTACCTTTTTTTTCCCCCTTTTGGTGGGGATTAATAAATGTGATTGAGCCCTGTTCA
The DNA here is from genome assembly GCA_022559845.1 of Amorphophallus konjac. Classification (NCBI taxonomy): domain Eukaryota; kingdom Viridiplantae; phylum Streptophyta; class Magnoliopsida; order Alismatales; family Araceae; genus Amorphophallus; species Amorphophallus konjac. Next base: position 275,219,791 of record CM040125.1, on the reverse strand, counting down.
TTTTCATAACTCTATTGCCATGCTTAGCATAGTCATGAGCATCATGCATGCATGTTTGCATAGACCCTCGGGTATATCAAACGGCGTTGACGGAAGGCCGGGTTATGCCCGATCGGAAGTCTTCGCTATGCGCGATGGTGGTCTTCGGACCTACGTCTTCCGCCCTGTTCCAAGGGTCATCAATTTAATAAACCATGCCTCTCTTGCATGATAGATAGATGCATCTCACGTGATCTTGTCATGTTCATAACATCGCACCTTTTATTCCGGCCTCGACAGCCCACTATCTCAGCAATTAATCAAAGGTTTTCCCTCCTCGCGGGGGATGTAATTAACGCCATAGCCTTTATGGTATGGCGGACTGCTGGTCCCGACCGAACCTCTCTCTCGCCCGACACGGGTCAGAATGAGCGCATAATAAACTTGTCACGTACGTGACTGGCACGCCCCCGCAGTCAATCAGTCAGTTAATTACCAGTTAGTTAATTGATTGATCGATACGTGAAAGAAATCCCATCCCAAACAGTCACAGACCTACATAATAAAATACCCCCTGGGTAAAATAAATGATCGCAAACATCGGTATATCGGTATCCAGAGCTCTGGGTCGTCATAGTTGGTATCAGAGCTGTGTTGGGGATTTGTATTAGGAATTGGAACTTGCGCTGGTCCAGAGCTAGTCCACTGTGTTGTCTGTTGTTGGCTTAGGATGTTTCTCGTGATTACTGATGGCTTTCCGTTATCGTGTGTTTCCTAGGTTCAAGATGTTGCCTCGTGGATGGAAGAAAGCTCGGGCTCCTCGGGAGGAGAGTGGCACTTCCTCTGCCCCAGCTATGCCAGCTTCCGTTAACCCTGCTCCGTGTGAAGAAGTGTCTGGTGGCCGTGGTAGAGCGTTGAAGGAATTTCTGCTGTTCCACCCACCGACTTTCGAGGGTCAATCAGATCCGGAAGCAGCTAGATCGTGGCTCGATGCCACTGTATGCGTGTTCCAGTCGATGGAGTGCGCAGATGATGAGTGAGTCATGTTGGCTACTTATCAGCTTCAAGGTACCGCACGCACGTGGTGGACTGCAGAGTGGGAGGTTGCCTTCCGTTCCCGTCCGCTTCGAAAAATCACCTGGGCTGAGTTCGTTGCTGCTTTCGAGCGTACTTACACTCCAGCCTGTCTCAAGTTAGCGAAGATGTACCAGTTTCTGGAGCTGACGCAAGGTGACATGACTGTGTTGCAGTACCAAGATAAGTTCATCGAGTTGGGTAGGTACGCGCCCCATATTTTTGCTGATGAAGCTATGAAGACTCAGCAGTTTTTGCACGGACTGAAAGCGGAATTGAGCCTGCCATTGTTCGCTACCCGAGTGTCTGAGTTGGATTCAGCGTACCAGGCAGCTGTTGCAGTGGAGATGGAAATGGCGAGGACTCGAGGGCTTTCTCAAGCAAGAGTGGTGCAACCGAATGTGCAGTTTCAGTCGACTTACCAACCGTCTGTCCCAGGAGTTCCTTCTGCCGTTCCTACTGTCAGCGGTGTTTCTTCTTTTTCCGACTCCCATTTCTGGCAATTCAAGAATAAGAAGTTGAAGAGGAAGTTTGAGCATTCGGCGCCTTCCAATCCGAGTCAGCTATCCGTTCCTTTTGTTCGACCGCGTCAAGATTTTTCCAATGGTCAGCAGCGTCCGTGTTTGAGGTGTGGTGGCAGTCATCCAGGCGTGCCGTGTTCCGTGCCAATCGTCTGTTATCGCTGTGATCAGCTGGGTCATGTGGTTCAAGACTGTCCGTTGAAGTCGACGCCGGTACAGTTTTCGCAGTTTACCCAGCCGCAACAGCCTCAGTTTCATCTTCCTCCGCCGCCTCAACCTCAGTCGTCTTACCTACCTACTCCAGTTCTTCCCAGCTGTCTTCTGCAGCCAGTCACCCTCCGAGAGGCAGGGTCACTCACATCACTCGTGCAGAAGCTGTGGCAGCTAATCTGGTAGAAGGTACGATTTCGATTTTCGGTCGTCCCTCATGTTCTTTTTGATTCTGGCGCTACTCATTCTTCTGTGTCCGAGGATTTTCTTGCTCGCATCGAGGAGCTGATGACCGAAGTGTCCTGTAACTTGCTCGTGGAGTTACCCTCTGGAGATTTCATGTCCACTCCGGTGTGCCTGGAAGATTCCCCTATTGTCGTCAACAATCGGCCGATGCCTGTGAAACTTTATGCATTGAAGTTGGCCGAATATGACGCTATTCTAGGCATGGACTGGCTGGAATTGTATAGTGCCGTGGTTGACTGTAGATACAAGCGCGTCTATTTTATACCACGTGGGAAGCCGGCCTTTTATTTTCAAGGTATGCTTTAGATTTTCAGTTGCCACCTTTCACCTTTTGTTTAAATTTCGGGGACAAAATTTCTTTAAGGAGGGAGGGACTGTAGCGCTCGTGCCTTAGCGAATTCTTAGCAGTTCGGATCTAGGCTTTGTCCTGATCGTTTTGGCTATTTTTGTGGATTTTTAGGCATTCGTTTGGCATTTATCAGAATTTATTTAAGGTTAATGGCAATTAGGGTTAAGTTTTTAAAATAATAATAATAATTTTAATTTATATATATTTATATATATATATATATATATCTCCCCATCGATTTCTCTCTCCCTCACTCGTTCTCCCTCTTTCTCTCTCTCCCTCTCACGATCTCTCCGCCCCCACTCTCTCGGTCTTGGTCCAGACGGCCGCGGATCGAGGCGCGGGAGGTGTTGTTGGAACCGGCTCGTCGCGAGGAACGCGTAGACGCTGACCTCGTCGCAGTTCGTGGGACGTGGAGGTGAGACGGGGCGGGAGGAGCCGCGGTGACCCGTTGCTTGCATGCGGCCCAATCCGGTTTTCGTCGTGATTAAGGTAGGGGGATGGAATCCTTGCCTCGCTAGGATCGCATTGGCATAGCATGCACGTCCATCCAACGTCGTTTTCTTCAATTTCCATGCAAAATTCCATGTTAGTGTAATTTAGGCTAAATTCTTGAAAATCACTCCATGGGCATTGTTTTTATGTTTTGATGCATGTATTAGTTGTAGAATGTTATGGTTTGGCAGGTTTTATAGTTTTTCCACGTTTCCCCGTCGATCCGGCTCGACCGGCAGGGGGTTTGGTTTTGACCGTTTCGGTTTAAGTTCCCAGCTGGTGTGACGGTCCGACCAGGAACCGTCACACTGTAACGGCCCTTGTGGGGTGCATTAACTGCGTGTGAAGGCCCATAGTGGGGGCGTCACTCTTGGCGTAATGGTCATCTGATGGACCGTTACACGACCGTCACTTGACCCGTTTTACCGTTGACTTCGTATGGCGGTTGGCCTAACGGCCTGTCGGGCGGCCGTCAGGGCGTTGTAACGCGCCTCCAGGAGCGCGTTACGTTTTGTTAGAACGCTGTGGTTTTATTTTTAGCCTCGGGCGGGACGGTCCCAGGGAGGCGCGTTACGTCTGTGTAATGCCCCTGCCCTGGCGCGTTACAGCCCTTGTGATGCCCCCGTCCTCGACCGTTACAGCCCTTGTAACGCCCCCGTCCTCTACTGTCACAGCCCCTGTGACGCTCCTTCCCTTGGCCGTCACACTCTATGACGCGGCAGCCCTAGACCGTTACATTCCTTTGGGTTTTAATAGCATGCATGGTCAATTTCTAATGCATTCCATGTTGTATATATGCCATGTTTAGGTTGTTTTCTGACCGATGGCTTATTAGTAGATCCCGATGGAATTGATTTCCCTTTCCTTGTGATGGAACCACTAGTCGTAGCCCAGCGACCGAGCGTGTCGTCCCACCCGGGAGAGGTGGAGGGGTGTTCCCGAGGAACGGTTTGTAAGCTAGTTACCGTGGTGATGTGACACAACCTCAGACCTAATGCAAGCAAGCACAATCGCATTCAAATGGGCCGAATTGGGCCACCGCTCTATCGACACTCACCCAAGCCCGAGGTAACTTGGCAATGCCAAGGTAAGGTTGAGGGGTTGGGCCCTTGCTGGTAGAGGGCCAGCAAGGCCAAGATGGGATTCCCAATGGGTGTGGAAGCCCAATTCAATGGGGCCGACGAAGTGCCGAAGGCACCGGTTGCACTTTTCCCACGGTGATCACTCAAGGCAATGGGACTTGAGGATCGAGCTCTCACTCACATAACCAGCGGAACTAGAACTTATATTGAAAGACAAGCACTAATGGAGTGAGGTGTGAGCACTTACTCGACCGGTTTGAAGAAACCGATCCCGCTCGGAGACGAGGGCGAGCGGGGAGGCGAGTGGATCCCCACACGCCGCGGCGGTGTCGCTTGACCTGCCCAAAGAAGTTACAACACTACACCTCTCGCAGGAGGGGGACCTTGGGGTGGGGGTTAATGATATTACAATCAATACTACCTCCACACAGGGAGGGGCCTTCAGCCGGCCAAGCGGGGAGGGGGAAACTAGGACCAAAAGCGATAAGAAGTTGGGAAGCCGAATCTGCCTGCTGTCTGGGAGGGAGGACTGACAGTCAAAGTTGGGGCTGCAGAAGTTAATACAGAATTTTACTGATGGCGAGACCAGGGGGGAACTCTTCGTGACTGGTACAGGAACACCTCAGAATTTTTTAAATTTCTTCTGGTACCACTGCTGACCGGGGTGGAGCTTCGAACAGAGTGGCAAGTTCTGGGACTGGCAGCTTCAGATTTCCAACCACAGGTTGTAGAGAATGCTCCGATGGCTCCCGGATTCCGAATTGAGAACCGCCAGAGTTGTTGGAATCGTGGACGAGTCTTCTTCACAGTAAAACTGACGGGGATGCTAAAAGATGCCGGAGAAGACCTGGAGGCTATGAACAAGGATGACTGGTCGGGGTAGACTGTGGGGAAGCAGATCCGTGCAGCAGAGGGAGAAAATTGATAACTTCTGCTGCTGGATGACGAACGGAGTTACGCTTCTTGATTCTGAAAGTAGACAGAGCGATGAAGAACTTTGTAGAAGAGATTGGGGGCTGATTCCTCAGAGGTTCGTCGTGCCAGTGCTTCTAATCCGGTTTTGGTACTCAGCAGGGACAGCTCTGCGCCGTTGTGGAAGAACAAAGCTCCTGGGCAGCACACAGCTCGGATGAAGACGAAACCACTTCTGTTGCGAAGAAGACAAGGAGACGCTTCTTTGGATGCCTCTTGTGCCTTCAAACTCATCCGGAGGAAGTCGTGGTGGCCGCTTCCAGTTGCTGGTTCATCTGCAACCTCTGGACAGCAAACTGCAACTTCGAAGTAGCTTCCAATGACCAAGAAAGAAGAAGGGGAAGGGGGTAGATGAGTGTGGGAGTGACCCCTGGTTGTAAGGGGGTCTTGGAGGGGGTGTTCTAAGGTGTGGGAGGTGGAGAATAAGGTCTGGAAGAGGGTCCAATAGATGGTGGTAGTGGGGGCTGCGAATTTGGTTGGAATGGAGAGAGGGAAAGGATATTCGAAAATAGGTTTAAGGGTGGGGTTAATTTTTTGTCTTGGGAATGGGGGGGTTATGTTGGAGAAGGGAAGGGGTGCTTGGGGTAGTGGGAAGGGTGTTTGGGAAAGTGGGAGGGGTAGTTGGGGGTTGGATGGTGAGGAGAGGATTGGTGGAGGGGGTCTTGGGAAGGGGTGGAGTATTGATGAGGGTTGTGGGGAATGGGAAGAGGCTTAGATGGGGTAGGTGGGGAGTGGAGGTGGTTGGGAAGGGAGGAGAGAGAAGAAAATTTGAATTTGGGTGTTGAGGAGAGAGAAAGTGGAGTGAAAAAGAGAGATTAAGAGAGGGAAGGGTGGGGAATCTCTCCCCTAGGGTTTCTCACCCAAAAAATGGAATCTCTCCACTAGATAAGAAGTGTAAACTCTCAAAATGGTAAGTTTTTTCATTCATTGATTCATTAAGTTGAAATGGGGGGAATGGGGTCCTATATATAGGCAACCCACATTTTACAATAAGTCCCTGACAAAAGACTCAATGACAAATAACTGAGGGGGTAGGGGGGTGCACTTGGGCCAAACCCAATGAATTGGGCCCAATAGCTAACTAGACAACCTAATGACACTCAAACTTAGGGAAATGAACACAAGACCTAGGAACATGACTCAAATAAAAGGGAAAATACATCAAATGACTCAAATAAAAATTACATAGGACTCAAAATTAAATGACTAGACCATGCCGGATGCAACCGGGGTGAGGAGACGAGCTGTGAACGTGGGCATGGGAGGTGATGTCCCCATCATACTCCCGGGGTGCGGAGAACTCGACTCCGTCGAGTAAGTGTCCTTCCCTCCTTGGAGGGTGTAGAAGTGGTACTGCTCTCAAGTCTTCCGAACGAGACCGATCCATCCACCTGCCGAGATAGCGCTCGTATACCTTGCTCCTGGTGGTAGTGACCTGTTCATCCAATATTCGTTCAATGCGCTCACGCTGGGCTCTCTTGGCTGGTGGACTCTCCTCACGGGTGGGTGCTCTCTCAACGGAGGGAATAGGCTCAATATCCTCACTAGGTACCACCGTGGGTCCCTTGTATGGCACTAGGTCGGCGACACTGAATGTGGGACTTACCCCATATTCCTCGGGGAGATCTAACTCATAGGCATTTGCACCAATGCGCCTCAGGACCTGGAAGGGACCAGCCCCACGTGGCCTCACTTTGGAGATGACTCCCGGGGAGAGCCTCTCCATCCTTACCATCACAAAGTCACCCTCATGGAATTCTTGGTGACGTCGATGAGAGTCGGCTCGCCTTTTATAAGTCACATTCTTCTTGCTAATGTGCTTGCGGATCTCTTTATGCAATGTTGTGAATGCAGACATTCTAGGGGTGATGGGTGGACCTGGGTAACCAAAAGTAGACCTATCATGTAATGATGTAGTGTAGACTTTGGTCAGCCTAGGTGGGCCGGGGCACCCGTAGGTGGCCCTATCATGCAAAGTGGTGATAAATATCGGGGGACCCGGACATCCATAGATGCCTTTGACATGCTTAAGACCCATGATGAATGAAGGTAGACCATTACATCCGAACATGGACCACTCATACTTTTTACTTGACATGTGGGTGATATGAATGAATGGACCCAACATAGTGTTCATGCCAAGTGGTGTGGTAAGCCTAGACACATGCATGTTTTTCCCAATGGTGACTTCCATGTGTATAGGTGTGGGACAACCTTTGAACTCCCATTGGAAAGGATCGAATGGATCTAAGAAGGTGGTCATCATGGGGTAGAGCACAACCTTATTATCTAGGGATATGTGGCCCAAGGTCATGGCTCCCAAGGTGTAACCCGGATCTAGGATGGGGTGGATTGGGTCAAACATGGTGGGTTGGGTTAGGGAAAGGTAGGTGGTGGATAAGGTGGTTGGGTCACATAGGGGTCTAGGCTCCCATAGGAAGGAATCAAAGGGGTAGTGGAAAGGTCTTCCTAGAGGGTGGCACTCTATGTCTTCAAGGTACCCAAACGGTGAGTCATCCTCCTCCAAGATAATTGGGCCAAGGTCTCTAGTGGGTTGGCCAATTAAAGCAATTGGAATCTTGATGGGTGGGAAGTGGGCCAAGATTGGTTTCTCATCCTTGGGGAGAAAGAGGAGGATTTCACTCATATAATGGCCACTAGTGTAGATGGAGGTGATGGAACCAGTGGCGGGGTAAGCTAGGAAGGGTCCACTAGAGTAGATGGGGCTAGACTCCAATGGTCCTATGGCTAGCATATTGGTCAGGTAGACTTGCCATTGTAAACAGTCCACTAGGTCCCCTAAGCCTTCCACAAAGTAGGAGGTTTGAAGTGTGACATGGGAAGACCGGGTGGGCATAATTTGGACTTGATATGCCAAGGGTGAGAGGTAAGGTGGTGAGCTAGGAATGGTGGGGCCTTGCTTAAGCCATTGGAGTATGGACTCATTCATGGTTAGGGTGTGCGGCTCATGAGGACCCGAACTAGGAGAGGTGGGTGGAAGTGGGGGGTCTAGGATGTTCTCTATGGTGGGAGGTGAATCCGGATTGGCATCCATCTCCACTTGGGTAGGAGTGTGGGCCATAACTTCCAAGGATAATGGGGTAGGATAGTCTATGGTGGGTGGAGTGATAATGGTCAGTGCATGGTACTCTCGGGGTGGTGAACATGGGTGGACCTGGGTTGGGCTTGGTCGTGGAAGTTCATGGGTGGGAGTTGGGTTCAGGGGTGAAAGATCGGTTGGTTGAAGAGGTTTGGGTTGGGGTGCGTAGATCTTTCTAAGATCGGCCCTCATTTCATCCCAAGATTCAATGGGTGCTTCCCCTTTGGCTTTTCTCAAACCTACAATGTTCTCCCATTCTTTCCTAGCTTGGCGCCAAAGCAAACTCTTGGCATAGTTGACTTGGACAAGCCCTGACAGGGTAAACCTCCCAAAGTGTTGGTCTATGGACTTCTCCCATTCTAGATATATGCTAGGGCGGGATCCATCAAACACAAAGGCTTCTAATGGGCCTAAGAGTGGCGAATATGCCATGTATGAGGTAGTCATGATAGTGGACAAGGGTGATGCATGCAATGGCCCTAGGACAAGACTTAGTAGAGACAAGTCTAGAACTTGCTCTGATACCAATTGATGTGACACAACCTCAGACCTAATGCAAGCAAGCACAATCGCATTCAAATGGGCCGAATTGGGCCACCGCTCTATCGACACTCACCCAAGCCCGGGGTAACTTGGCAATGCCAAGGTGAGGTTGAGGGGTTGGGCCCTTGCTGGTAGAGGGCCAGCAAGGCCAAGATGGGATTCCCAATGGGTGTGGAAGCCCAATTCAATGGGGCCGACGAAGTGCCGAAGGCACCGGTTGCACTTTTCCCACGGTGATCACTCAAGGCAATGGGGCTTGAGGATCGAGCTCTCACTCGCATAACCAGCGGAACTAGAACTTATATTGAAAGACAAGCACTAATGGAGTGAGGTGTTAGCACTTACTCGATCGGTTTGAAGAAACCGATCCCGCTCGGAGACGAGGGCGAGCGGGGAGGCGAGTGGATCCCCACACGCCGCGGCGGTGTCGCTTGACCTGCCCAAAGAAGTTACAACACTACACCTCTCGCAGGAGGGGGACCTTGGGGTGGGGGTTAATGATATTACAATCAATACTACCTCCACACAGGGAGGGGCCTTCAGCCGGCCAAGCGGGGAGGGGGAAACTAGGACCAAAAGCGATAAGAAGTTGGGAAGCCGAATCTGCCTGCTGTCTGGGAGGGAGGACTGACAGTCGAAGTTGGGGCTGCAGAAGTTAATACAGAATTTTACTGATGGCGAGACCAGGGGGGAACTCTTCGTGACTGGTACTGGAACACCTCAGAATTTTTTAAATTTCTTCTGGTACCACTGCTGACCGGGGTGGAGCTTTGAACAGACTGGCAAGTTCTGGGACTGGCAGCTTCAGATTTCCAACCACAGGTTGCAGAGAATGCTCCGATGGCTCCCGGATTCCGAATCGAGAACCGCCAGAGTTGTTGGAATTGTGGACGAGTCTTCTTCACAGAAAAACTGACGGGGATGCTAAAAGATGCCGGAGAAGACCTGGAGGATATGAACAAGGATGACTGGTTGGGGTAGATTGTGGGGAAGTAGATCCGTGCAGCAAGGGGAGAAAATTGATAACTTCTTCTAATGGATGAAGAATGGAGTTCTGCTTCTTGATTATGAAAGTAGACAGAGCGATGAAGAACTTTGTAGAAGATATTGGGGGCTGATTCCTCAGAGGTTTGTCGTGGCAGTGCTTCTAATCCGGTTCTGGTACTCAGCAGGGACAGCTCTGCGCCATTGTGGAAGAACAAAGCTCCTGGGCAGCACACAGCTCGGATGAAGACGAAACCACTTCTGTTACGAAGAAGAAAGGGAGACGCTTCTGTGGATGCATCTTGTACCTTCAAACTCGTCCGAAAGAAGTCGTGGTGGCTGCTGCCAGTTGCTGATTCATCTGCAACCTCTGGACAGCAAACTGCAACTTCGAAGTAGCTTCCAATGACCAAGAAAGAAGAAGGGGAAGGGGGTAGATGAGTGTGGGAGTGACCCCTGGTTGTAAGGGGGTCTTGGAGGGGGTGTTCTAAGGTGTGGGAGGTGGAGAATAAGGTCTGGAAGAGGGTCCAATAGATGGTGATAGTGGGGGCTGCGAATTTGGTTGGAATGGAGAGAGGGAAAGGATATTCGAAAATAGGTTTAAGGGTGGGGTTAATTTTTTGTCTTGGGAATGGGGGGGTTGTGTTGGAGAAGGGAAGGGGTGCTTGGGGTAGTGGGAAGGGTGCTTGGGAAAGTGGGAGGGGTAGTTGGGGGTTGGAAGGTGAGGAGAGGATTGGTGGAGGGGGTCTTGGGAAGGGGTGGAGTATTGATGAGGGTTGTGGGGAATGGGAAGAGACTTAAATGGGGTAGGTGGGGAGTGGAGGTGGTTGGGAAGGGAGGAGAGAGAAGAAAATTCGAATTTGGGTGTTGAGGAGAGAGAAAGTGGAGTGAAAAAGAGAGATTAAGAGAGGGAAGGGTGGGGAATCTCTCCCCTAGGGTTTCTCACCCAAAAAATGGAATCTCTCCACTAGATAAGAAGTGTAAACTCTCAAAATGGCAAGTTTTTTCATTCATTGATTCATTAAGTTGAAATGGGGGTAATGGGGTCCTATATATAGGCAACCCACATTTTCTAATAAGTCCCTGACAAAAGACTCAATGACAAATAACTGAGGGGGTAGGGGGGTGCACTTGGGCCAAACCCAATGAATTGGGCCCAATAGCTAACTAGACAACCTAATGACACTCAAACTTAGGAAATGAACACAAGACCTAGGAACATGACTCAAATAAAAGGGAAAATACATCAAATGACTCAAATAAAAATTACATAGGACTCAAAATTAAATGACTAGACCATGCCGGATGCAACCGGGGCAAGGAGACGAGCTGTGAACGTGGGCATGGGAGGTGATGTCCCCATCACGTGGGCCCCTGCGGTTACCGTTGCGTCCAACGGGGGGGGGGGGGGGGGGGAGGGAACTAGCTAGAGGCCTGGCTCTAGGCAGGAGTCAGTGTGTGCACATGTGGTCGGAGACTTGGACAGGCACTGACGAGTGTCGCTCTGACTAGTACTTTGTTTGGTCCTGTTACGCCTCTCGCTTGTCGTGAGTCAGACTTGCGAGTTGCCGAGACGCAGTGTAAGTCGTCAGGGGACGCGTCTGGTCTTGTTCTTCTAGTGGGTTGTTCCGTCTCTCACTTCACTTGGTTAGCAGTGGTTTATTCTATTGGTAGATTTATTTTCTGTTGTTATTTATTTATTAAGATGTGCATCTGCCTTATTATTTAAATGCATGCTCTAATTGCTTTTATGCTTGCCTACTTGTCTGTTTAGTTTGGGGTAGGGATCCGCGTGACCCCTAGTGAGTCTGGCTGTGACTCACCCTTCCTTCTTTCAAGTGAGCCGCCCCAGTCGTCCGCTGGTCCTTCTCGTTGTTGTGCCGAGCGTCGTTAGAGTGCCAGCTGTGTTGGTTTGTCTTTTGTTCTATTATGCTGGGGTATGCCCCGTGTAGTTGTACAGTGGACCTCTTTCTATTGAAAAATATGGACTATTGTATATATTCTACCACTCTGATATTTTAATTGCTTCCGCACTTATTTATTAATTGCTGTCCTAATTAATATTGCGCGCCTGCGGTCCCAATTCGTTATGCAACTCCTCAGCAAACTCCTTTAACCCTTCAGGGGCCTCATCAGCCTCTTGGGTGGCTACCCCAGTTCTTGGTATCGGTGTATCGATTTCATCGGTATATCGGTATCCAGAGCTCTGGGTCGTCACAGCCTTTGCCTTCGGCTGGAGCATTTGAAGTAGGCACGGGTTCCTCGCCGTCATCCTCAGCAGTGATCACAGTCATCATGACCAGTTCTGCGTCGGGTACTTCAGTGTGGGCTTGGGCTACATCAATCGTCGCCCCTTATCTTCTGCTAGCGGGGTCTGGCCCTCCGACGAGCCTGATGGCCTCATCGTAATTCGGGGCGGATCCCCATAGCGGCTGGTCATTCCAACCGTGTTGCAGGTGAAGACTTGAATACTTCCATTCTTCTTTGTTTTTCTAGTGAATGGTCTTCGGAAGATAGCTGGCCTCTCGAAGATCAGAATCCTTGCCCCCGGCTGATGCAGAGGTGAAGAGATGTGGCAATAGCATTGGTGGCCGGCTGGCCTTGCTCTTATCGAAGTGTAACATCTATGGCCCTTTTGGACATTTTCCACGGCCAATGACAGTCTCCCCTGGCCTGGGGGAATGGTCCCTAGACCATGCAAACGTCTTCTGATAGAATTATCTTCTTTCTCCTGCTCTTGAACAGCTAGGATGGTAAGTGATAGTACCCGTATCTGGGCTGGAGGCACATGGGCTGAATGCTTCGAGTGGGTCTTCCTACCACGATGGCTATGATGGTAAGATACCTCCCCGGGTTGGGCATGAGCAGCAAATACCGGCGAGGGGTAAACTGGGGCTCTCATCTCAGCCCGTGCATCTTCCTTTGGTCCTGTTTGATGGACCCTCGCGAGTTCTCCCCGGGTGGCGGGGACAGCATGGGTCCTCTTGGGCACCCAGATCTGCTTGAGCTTGGTTGGCTTTGGGGGCAACCGTCCCCTCACCTTGGACACAGCACTGTCCATCTTCATTTGGGCCAGTGCTTCACAAGAGTTGTGCACTGGCACTGCTACAACCACCCTTTTAGGTGTAATTCTGGCATGGCGGCCATTCATGGATACTCAGACTCCTCCGATAAGTACAGACTTGCCCGAGGTAGATAGCCGACTCTGCAGTGTGCTGACATTCCTCTTGACTGCCCTCCTGGCAGCCAGTGTGCGCTTTCGGTTGACGGAGGCGCGGGAGTCAGCTTGGTGGATGTAGCATCCCACCACCTTGGTCTTGTCAGATGTCGCCATTTTAGTGGCGACAGAATCCATCTCCCGGGTATCCAGGAGTTCCACGAATGCAACCCCCAAGAAGTTGGGGAAGTCGATGATGGGTGGGAAGTTGGCGAACTAGATGGGCACGGCCAAGTAGCCATGGGTAGAATGGCTGGCGACAACGAGCGGTCCGAAGGAGACGGCCATCATGATCACAGGAATGCAATCCTATGCAATTAGAGATTAAGCAATTAGGATTTTAAGAACGGGCCAGTGGGACCTTAGTCCTGGCGAGGAGATGAAGGGTGATTTCTGTCCCACCGGGCGTGCTAGACTTGTGGACGCACTTTTTGATTAAATCAATGGTTTATTCATTTATTTAGTTCATTTATTTATTTATTAAGTGCGTGGGCGTGCCAGTCACGTGAGTGAAGATTTATTTGGGCTCCGAGGGAACCCTTGGTGCGCACCGTCTGACCGATCAGACGATTATGTGTGTCGTGTTAGGAACAAAACACGCCGTGCCATAAAGGCCACGACGTTAATTACATCTCCCCGGAGGGGAGAACACCCTTGATTAATCGCCAGGAATAAGGGCCCTACGGTCGAGAGAATTGTATTAATGACATGAGCAAATAAACGATGACAAAAATTCAGATTGATGTAGGTATCCACTCATTTCTCAAATCCGCGGAAACGGTTAGTTCGCTATTGGCCGCTGTTGTACCCGACAATTTCTCCAGCAAAATACCTAGATATAAGAGTTCAGAATTTCCTCGAACACCTTCAAGGCACGAACTACCCGGCCCCTCCGACAACCCAGTGGGCCCGACCAATGGCCCCAACCTGCTAGCCGAGGTATACGGCGACATTAGCAATCAATCAGGACCACTCCCGACCCCTAAGTTGTGGACTTTGCCCGCGTTCTACACGACCACCCGGGCCAACCCGGGGGCACCCCGACTACAAGCCACGCCACGTGGCACCCAGTGAAAAGGCCAGGGGCCTACCTCGGAACACCTTCTTTCAACCCTCCAAGGTCAAACGCAGACCCAAGTAAGTCAACAATAGGCTTTGGAGGCCCGCAGCACGTGTATATGGCTCACACACGTGTGTTTGACATTTTTCCGAACACCTTGTGGGCGCGTATGTTTCAACCCTTCTACACCAACCCACGGGTCACCCCGTGGTTCCTGCACACTAATTGGGTCCTACAACGACCCCCCAGTAAGCCGGGGCCACCCTTGACCCTCAGACATGTGGCAATGAGCCACTTAACTCTAGCTCTCGGGCCAACTCGAGGCTACCCTGCCAACCCGCCGTACAACACAGCACGTAGCACGAGGCATGGCCCATGAGCCCAAGGTGCCCCCTCTCAGCCTCCATGAACTTCTACCCTTTGCCCAAGGCCAAATCCAAGGCCCCCCAGTGACCTACTTAGCCCGTTCGATAACCCGGGGTGTGTCTGGCATTTGCCTGAACACCTTGCGAGTGGCTATTACGACTCGAAGAACAACAGCCCCCACGGGCCATCCCAGTATCCCGGAACCCCGTGTCCTTCAAAGGACATCCCTAGACGATGAAAGAAGACCCTTGGGGGCCATCCCCCGGGGTTGCGGCCTGCCTGGGGTCCATTCACCCCAGGGCAGGGCCACGCCCCCAAGGGAGGTCGAACTCCCCGGGGGCCGCGCCCTCTCCCCAGCCCGGAGGCCCTACGGTCTTTCCCAGTCCCATTTTGTGCAAATTCCCAATCTGACGGTCCGTGGTTCATGCAAAGTTTCGTTCATCGTACCCGTACGTGGAAGAATTCGCAAAGGCAAAGCCCCGGGATTACGCCAGTCACACACGTCAATCCCCTCGGTCTACGCGCACAAGCAGCCAGTCGCCCAATCTAAGCCCGTATCCTTTGTCTTCTTGCATTCAAACTGAGTCAAAGTGGGGCTAAGATTAACAAAAAAATCCTATTTTATAGAGGTGGGGCCACCCCTCTCTCTCCCTTCAACCCAGTCCGCCTAAACCCCCCTGGGGAGGGAGTTAGGCGGACCAGCCTGGACCCCCAGGCTAGTCCGCCTAAACCCCTTGGGTATTAAAAAAAGATTTTTTAAAATAAATAAATGGACCCATTTGGTCCACCTAAACCACCCCTGGGGAGGGGTTTAGGCGGACCAGCCTGGACCCCCAGGCTGGTACGCCTAAACCCCCTAGGGGAGGGGGTTTAGGCGGACCAGCCTGGAACCCGAAGCTGGTCCACCTAAACCCCACCAAAATAAAAAAAAGATTTTTACCCTCCGAAGAGGGGTTTAGGCGGGCCAAACCAGCCCATGGGGCTGGTCCACCTAAACCCCACCAAAATAAAAAAAAAGATTTTTACCCTCCGAAGAGGGGTTTAGGCGGACCAAACCAGCCCATGGGGCTGGTCTGCCTAAACCCCTCCTCCAGGTTGAACCCTATCTCCAGGTTTGGGCTGGTCCGCCTAAACCCCATCTCCCCCACTCCATTACACACAAAAAAAAATACAAAAATAAAATAAAAATAATATTATTTAAGGGGTTTACCCAGACCAGGTTGAACCCTCAACTTGGTCCGCCTAAACCCCACCCCTCACCCCTTCAAATTCCTATAAATTCCCCCCTTAGAAGCTCAAGGGGCAAGGATGACCAGGAAAGAACAACACAAGGAAGACTCCCGGACGGACACCCCCCGACCTAATTGCCGCACCCTCGGACTTCCGAGGCTTTCGATAAGGGTCGGGAACGCGAGAAGACAAGTGCGTGCGTGGTTGGCTTGCTAGTCGGCTCACACACGCCGAGGGTATATCACACGTACTTCCCTCACGTAGTGTTTAGCCGTCTCATACCAAGACCATCCTCGTAGCACGTAAGGTGACTATGCCAACGGTAAACACACCCGCATCTCGGGTCCGCCCGTATACGCCAACTTACGGTGACGAAGTGCACTTCATGATGCCGCGCCGGACCCCGACGCGGAATCACGTGCCTACCGTTCACCCCCCAGCCGACCGTTGGCCACTCAGATTAACAACTCGAGTCTAGTTGGACCTCTGGCCCGGGAATCATAGTCCCGGGGCCAACCTCGACTCCCCAGCATGATGACACTCGCCGTCCGAGACCCGGACCCGACCGCCCACCTCGAGCCATGTCTGACCTCCACCAGCCGCCAGTCTATGTCCGCACTGGCCACCAAGGCAGTCGGGCCCACACCAATCCCTCTGTAAAGAGTTCCTGTAAGACACACGGATATCTGCTCTATTACACAATGACCCGGGGACCGACCCACGTGTCGGAGTTGTCCCGCGGCTTGTGCCAATTATACTTTGTCCGCCTAGGTCCATTTGTAAAGCCCATGTGGCCCATCATAAAGCCAGTGAAATACAAGCGCCCGCATTCGGGCCCCCAGCTTCCTATCTACACCGTTCGGCATACGTGCCCAACATCCTAACCCCAGTAAAAACCAGTCAGTCGAAAGAGCACTCACAGCTGCAGAATGCTCTCAGCCCTCTACCCACGGCTTCAGGCATATATACAGGCTTCTCTTCAGCATGGAACGAAGGTGTTCGGATTCACTCTAATGTAAATAAACATTGGTCGCTTACGGCCGGTGAGGAAAGATGTCCAGTACATGATCCCCACAATCGCCTACGCACTCGCACCCGTGGAACCCCTTCTCTCCACGTGTCGCCCGATCGCCCGAGCCCACGTGCCGCGCCCTGGTGGCACTTCCCCGGTCAACCCTTGGTTCCATGGGTGATTGTCGAGAAATCGACTGGTACGCCCGCACCCTGTCTGGTCAACCCTTACCCTGACATTTCTGTGCCATCCGACCCTTTTCGACTTTCCGTAAAAGGAGAATGCCCGATACCACCGTGAGAGGCATGCAACCGTAAGGAGGATACCCGAGATATATCAAACTCCCGTGTCTTCCTTCCTCACTGCATCCCTTCCTTCACCCCGGTCATCGGCATAAAAACACGCGCAACAGCCGTGTATCGGCCTTTCAATGTTCGGGTGATAACCCGGTTCAAAACACACAGAACAGGCATGGGATGCATGCCAATGTACGCTAGGCATGTGGCATGCTTAATGCTCAATTTTCCCAAAGGACGGGGATCAATCCATCATATGGGCAAATTCGCCTCAATAAACTATCGGCCTAGGGCAGCACAAGGGCATGGCTATGACAAGGGGAACCCTCGGGATCCAAGCTCACACTCCAGGGTGACTTTAATCTTCCCCTTGCACAGGGTCCGAGAGATGAGGTTTTCTGAAGAGCCCATTGAGGCCAGGAAGTTTTAGTATTTTATCTTGTTGTCTTTACTTTTATTCAAATATAGACTTTTATCTCATTTACGTCTTATTTATCTTGTCCTTTTTGTATTTAGATTGAGTGCTCAAGGCCCTTCTCTTATTATTAATTACTTCCCTCCTTTTTTTTGAAACAGGGAGCAGTTCGGTCGATCGGACTGGAAAGTCGATCGACTGAACTTCCCACGGGGCAGGGAGCTGACAGGTGGGTCGACGCAGCTGCACAGTGCGTCGACCCAGACCATGGCTGGTCGACTGAAAGCTTTGCTTCGATCGACCGAAGCATGCTGCAGCGTTGCCTTTTGTCCTTTGCATTATTTTCTTGACTTCTTTCACTTAGAGGGGTGGTTGGAGTCCAAATGCGTGTTAAATGCATGCGGGAGGTTTTAATTAGAGAAGGCACACAATGGCCCATGTATTCAAGCATGCACGAGGTTGAATTAGGTTCATGAAATAAATCCCCGGTACGAGGCGGAGTATTTCACTCACGCATAGTGGCAGCTTCCGACCGGGCGTGACCCAATCTTCCACACATCATCATTTCTTATACCGCGGGGTCATGGCACACAAGCATACGAGATGCAATGCAATGATTGAATGCTTATGAAGGGATCTCTTTTATTTTTAAAATAAACATAGGAAGCTTTAGTTGATTTCCACTTTCTTTCTTTTTTTATATGTAATTATGTCTGTAGTCATGTTCGGCAGTCCGTCACAGACGGGGTGTTAGAATAGGTGGTACACGGAAATAGATCCAAGGGGGGGGGGGGGGGAATGGATCTTTTGGAAATATCGTTCAATTTAAAAACCAAGCTTCACTCAAAGGAACGAATAAAAGGAACAGCTCCATAGAAGATACTTAGAAATGAAGACTTCTACTTAGACTGGTGGATAAATACTTGTCAAGCCATCAAAGTGTCAGTGAGAGACTAGATGATCTCAAATAGCTCAAGCAAAATAGATATCAAACACCTAGCGCTCAAACGAACAATCAACAGAAGGGGGCAGGAGACAAGGACAAACACACCAAGCCAAACCACTGCACACAGGGTTTTTTCGGTGGTTCGATCTTAGACCTGAGATCTACGTCCACCCCCCACTCCAACCGAGTGAGGCTACCCTTGCTCCAAGCAAGAAGCAGACTTAGTCTGCAAACAACGGCTGTCTAACAGCTTGTCCTGAGGGACACAAATCCCTCAACACCGATACTGTAATCCACAGGATCTGAAACCTGAACTTGCCACCCGCAAGCTCAGAACCGGAGGACCAATCCTCCTTTCCTTTAAACTGGAGGGGAACCACCAGTGACACCCCGTCACTAGCGATCGGAGACCATATTCTCCCTTCTTTTGCAACCGTAGAAGGGACGTGAACAGCAATCCACTGCTCACCAAAATCCAGAGGATTAAATCCTCTCTTCCTCTGAGTCCACAGAGGGAAACCGTGAGTGATACCCAGTCACTCACAACCGGAGAGTCCAACTCTCCCTTATCCTAAACACTCAGGAGGAAACCTGATCCCAAACCAGGGAAACAGAAAACTCTAGGAAACGGAGAGTGTCAAACGAAAAACAAAAGAGGAAACAAAAAAATAATTGTAGCTCCAACTGGAGCAGGATTGTTCAAGATTTGATCATGGAACAGATCGACAGATCTTCAATATCACGACTGGTTACTTGACTTGAGCTTGCTCTTCTTCTTCTCCTCTCTATCATCTTCTCAGCTCTTCACTCTTTCTTTCTCTTTCTTTTCTGATGCTCGCTCTTCGATGGCTTCTTATTTCTGCTCTCTTTCTCCACTCTCTGGATGACTCCTTTGATATCAGTATCATTTTTGACTTTAGAGATCCCTCTTTTTATATCAGAGAATAGGATTAAGGTGGACCCCACTGGCATATCTCCGGGCGCGTGGAGGGAAGATTCCCGCCAAGGCTCCTCGGGTGACAGATGGCGTAATTTATCCATGTGGCATATCTGATGAGATGAAGAGAGTACAGCTGGTTGAGCTTTCTTGGAGATCACGAAGCCTTGGATCATGTGCTCCAATAGTTGAGTCTTGGATCACGTGCACTGCTCTAAGTTCTGCCAATCAGATTAGAAGCATTTCAACAAACACATTGCGTGTGAGGGTTTATACTTAAGCAAAAGTGGAATGTGGATATATGATAAGGCTTGTCATACATGTGTTCTGCACAATGCCTTAGAGCATAACAGAAGATGCACAGACTTGTTAGCATGAAGACAATAAGTGCTTCGACCTTAATCTAGCAAGTGCATCGACCTTGATGCCTAGAGTGCACTGACTTGAAACATGCACAGACCATGTGTGCATAGACTAGCTATAATGCACAGACCTATATGCATAATGAAAAAGATGCACCGACCTTTCCATTGGTATGCTTACATGCAAACATGCACTGACCGGTTATAGGGTGTGCACCGACCGTGTTTTGCTCAAGGCAAAACCTGCACAAACTTTATGCATAGAAGAAAACGCTAGCACTGACCTTACTTCAGTTGAAGCAAGACATGCACAGACTCTATACCATGTATCCACAGACTTAGTGTGTGGAGGCAAAACTAGCACCGACCTTCGTATGCATGCAACAGTATGTGCACCGACCTTAGTGTATCAAACTGAAACAAGCATAGACTTCTAGTGTTCAAGCCAAAACATGCACCGACCTTAGAGCATGAATGAACATGGTATGCACCGACTTCAAATGTGCGCATATCAAAATGTGCACCGACATAGTCTGCAGAAGGTGCAACTAGCACCGACCCTGAATGCAATATGTGAGAAGCTAGCCTCAACCTTAGCTATGTGAAAACGCAGCTAGCACCGACTTTAGCTGTATGAAACCAGAACTAGCATTGACCTAAGTATGTGCATATGACTTATCAACCTGAGAGAACTTTGTGCACACAACTTGTTTGATGAAATGTATATTCATGCAACCTGATATGCAGTGGTCTGAAATGTGCATGAATTTCATATGCAATGGACAGAGATATGCATGGACCTCACATTGACCTGAATGTGATGAGCACAGACTTAATGCTTCATACACAGTTATGACATCATAAAAACATTGACAGCACCAAGACCTTATCAATGCAGAATTAACACTAAATGCTATATCAACACGTATGTATGCCGTATGCAAAGACATGATGACTCATAGTGTTTGCTATCATGAAAACCACAGGGGCACAAAAATCTCCCCCTTTTTGATGATGGCAACACTATGAGTCTATGGCAACACAGTGAGATACACAACATCATGCAATGCAACACAAACTATGAGTCTAGTGAGATACATAACATCATGCAATGCAACATAGACTATGAGTCTATGGCAACACAGTGAGATACACAACATCATGCAATGCAACACAGCCGATTATCTCTCCCCCTTTGACGTCATCAAAAAGAAGGAATATGGTTCTCCCCCTGTGACTTCAGCAAAAAGGAACTAAGGTTTGATAAAATCGGTATAGTGAAATGCAAGACATACGTGATATGGTTGAATGATGAATTATTCTCTCCCTAACCAAATGATCCTAAATTGCCAGACAATGCAAACCAGTATGAATAATGCAGGAGCATGTATCAATTGATAGAGAGATAATTGATTCTCCTCCTTAAATGTAGACTATTCTCCCCTTGAAGAAATGAGGTGAAGGTTATGATAAGGGAAAGTCAAGACAATGATCAGCAAAAACACAGGGATAGCCTGATGAGACAATTTTCCCATTTGTCAAAGACACATGAAGAATTGGAATGGAAAGGTATCATCGAAAATACAGAGATTAGACTGAAACCAATTGTTGAGATCATAAAGCATAAGGAGCTTTGAGCAGAATTAGAATAAAATATGATATGTGTTAGAGAGCAGGATTTGAGCACAAGGATTTTGGCTGAATTTTCAAAGAATAGATAGGACATGAAGATTTTCAATAGGATACAAATTTCATAAATCTTAATAAAAGAATGTCAGACTCTTCTATTATAAGAACTTATGAATAAGTCTTAATTGACCAGCATTGTTTAAGCATGATGTATACAGAGTTTGTTAATAAAATTCAATACTCATATCTGAAACAAATTTTAATAAAGATGAACCAATCACTCATATGACATTCTTGTTTAACCTCCTTCTATCTTACTCATTTAATTTTTCAATGACTCCTCTAGGAAATACAAGAAGTAGTGTTGAGGTTAAACAACTATGAAATCATTTGACTGTCTAGGGTTATAGCAATTTATCCTTTGCAACAATTTTCAGATATTCATTTGATCAAACAGGAAATTTTATGCATTCAACCTTTAAGAGTAATCTAGTTCAATACACACCTTGTCACTAGAGGATATACGTTGATTAGACGCCAATATCCCTAAGCACTTAGTGTGACTAACAGTCATGCTTTATAATGTACAGAGTTAACTTGACACCTCATGAGATACCTCAACTCATTTCCTTGATGAGTGAGATGTATTTCTCAGTGTGCAAGCCATTACTCTGCCTAATTTTTAATCATTGTTTCAGCAGAGTTAACTATGGCACTTCATGACTCAGTCTTTTGGACATGGTTTCTCAGTGACCAAGGTCATTGCTCTGACAGCTTTAACCCTTTAAACTTTTTAGAAAACTCATATGTTTTAAGACAAAACTTACTTCATGTATCTCAACTAAACATAGTCATGAATTTAAAATTTTTAGATTTCAGAAGATTTTGTGAGAAATAAGATGAGACAGTCGGTTAAGATTTATTAAAAAGTGATTCAGATATTTTCAAGTTTTCCACATCCAAACTTAATGAACACATAAATTTTAAACCACCTGAAACTTTCAATCATTCATAAAACCGTATAATAGAAGATTACCTTAAAAGTTTTTCAGATTTATGATCAAGGTACACAAATTGAAATCTTATCAAGTTTCAGAATTTTCAACAAGATTCAGTAGTAGTCAAATTGTGAATTGAAACACAAGCATCAAGGAGCATGCATGTATGTGAAGGCACATGAATTTCAAGCATGTAGCAAAGATGACCAGGATTAATGTCAAGTTTGATAAAGACTTTCCAAGTTATGTGTAGCATAGGATGTGCCGTGAGTATGAGAGTCACTTGAAATTAGTTGGCTGAAGTTATGACATGTATGTTCAAGGTTCAAAAATTGAGAGGTTTCAGACAGACCAGCTCCCCTCAGATAATGCAGAAACACTACACAGAATATACCAAGAGCATGAGAATAGCTGATGCCAATAGATACAAGTGGAAATCAGATGAGTAGTTGACAGTTGGAGATAGAATGACAGACACTAAAGACCACTGGGTTCAAGGAGTTGAGAAGAAATTCACTACAGTCATCAGTCAAATAGATCATTTTCAAGGGTGCAGTTCAATCTGAAAATGGCAGCTTTAGTTGACCGGAGTAGACAGTGATGGAGTGCACAGATCAAATATATATATTTAGCTATGCAGTTCAAAATCTTGTTAAATGCTCCCTCTGACTGAATGCATTCAATCTTTTGGGATTTTCAAAATGAATGACAATCAACTTGAAATCACTGGTTGCATGAGAGCAAACAAATGCACATCATTGAAGGATGAAGTGCATGAACTTCCCTTTTCAGGATGCATTACAACATGGCATGAAGACTATGCATGATAATCAACTTTAAACAACTATGCATGAGCCACAAAAATTACCTAGGCGGACTCCCCCTATCTGTATGCATATATTAACTGGATTCTGAAAGCAGCATATGCAAAACATTAGAAGCATGAGGGAACACGCTCATGAACAACTAGACTTCACTAATATGTAATTTGACCCATAGTACTAGGTACAGGACTTGGTCTAAAAATCACCTCACACATAGTAAGAACCTCCAGACAAATTGCATTTGCCCTTTAGTAACTTACCATTTGATATACCATGATGACCATGCATGACAATGAAGTGCAAATGCCATCCTGTATGCAACAGATTTTTAGTGAACTATGCAACAGATGAGCAGTACCATTCAGACAGACTTCAGGCATCATTCATGTGCAGTTCAGCTTTTCAGACAACTTCAATTAAATGATGCACAGATGCGATAATGAATTCAATTATGACACTACAGAATGACACATAAGAATGCAAACATGTATTCTGACAAATCAAAAGCATGCAGCTATAAGGATAGAATAAAAAAATTCAAATAACCAACCTGAAAGGATGCAGAAAT